>LPNX010750906.1:229219-261325 GCA_001517045.1 Pseudotsuga menziesii
TGACCTATGGTCTTAGTTACCAAGGCCCACATATTTTCCAAGTTATCATTCAGGGGGGGTGTTAGGATTATTAATCCTCCCTTGTCCAATTTGGTCATATGTCTAAATCAGGAGTCATGTCTAAATCAAGAGTCCATCTAGTCTATTTATAGTCATTAACACCATTGGGTCCACTTGGCCTAATTGGGGCACATGTTTCAGTTACTAAAGTGTGGTGAACACTAATTAAGGCTCACTACCACTGATTGCACTTGATTGCATCAGTTTAGGAGCCTCCTAGACCAATCCCTACAATTTAGGAGTCACTAGGAGTGCTGAAACCAACCAAGGTTAGTTCAGTTTAGTTGATGACTGGTTAAGCTAAGTTAGGATTCAGTTACATTCAGTTCTAGTCCTCTACATTCAGTTAGCACTAGGTTTACTTGACTGAACTCAGGAGGGGCGCATTTCTCACCTACCACAATCAGTTAGCCTTAGTCAACATTGAATGTAACACTTGAGTTGTGTTTTAGAACTCCGATGACTCTGGTTATGGTTTAGACAAGGTCAGCTAACTATTGAGTCCTCTGATAGTGATTTAGATAAGGTCTTAGTTACCTATAGTCAAGTAGAGTCTAATCAATTCGAATTTCCTCATGTGGATTTGAATTGCTTGTGGCTATTAAAGCCATTGTACTTCATTGTAATTATCTATCTAATTACTCTTTGATTAATGAAAAGCATTCATAGCTGCAAGCCATTTTTGCACTATTTCATTCTTCAATAACGAAGTAAATTGTGTGATCTATCATGTGAGTTGTGTGTTTGTCCACAGATATATGTGCTCAATTTAATAGGAACCCCCTCTAACTTCATAGGAATGAGGAGATATGAAAGGATTTGTAAAGTTAGCCCAGCCAGAATTTTAAGAGTATAAATAGAAGGAGGTGCCCCTAATTTGTTCATTCATTAATCCACTCATGGATCTCTAAAAAAGGTGCACACTTGTGTAAGAGGAAGTCCTTCTAGGGTTTGAATATGGATTTGAAGATGTTTTTTGGGTTTTGAAGATATTCTAGATGATATTATCTTAAAGGTTTTTCTTACGGTTTCTAAGATTTTGTAAGGAAGAGAAGGCACACCTTGTGAAGAGGAAGGGATCTTTTCTTGCAAGTTCTTATTTAGATGAGGCTAAGATATAATGTGACTGTGCTAGCTTTTGGAGCTGACTTGAATGTGATCATATGACATAATTAGGGTTGATTATGTTATAGATCGAAGGAAAAAAATTGAATTAGATTATGATGCATTTGTAGAAAGAGGTGTTGTCTATTAGAAGATTGTGGATTGGAATAGGGTCATAACACATAATTAAGTACAAGTAGAAGCATAAACAACAACAATAACAACAACAAAATATTGGTGTCTCTAGTAGGTTGGTGCCTACATATTACTGAGTTGGTCTTCAATTGAGAAGATCGGTGTCTCCAGTAGATTGGTGCCTACATATTGTTGATTTGGTGCTCAATTGATGGGATTGGTGTCTCTAATAGATTGGTGACTACAGACTTTCTAAGCATAGGTTGGTGCCTACATGAATTTATAAAGATAACTTTTGTGGTTTTCTCCTCACAGAGTTTCCATGTTAAATTCTATGTATTGTGATTTGAGTTTGTGTATTTATTGTTTCAAAGCAAATGAATTATTGATGGTTGATTAAAATAAGAAGAAGTATTTTATATTGATTCAACACCCTGCCCTTATCAATATAATCATAAGTCCAACACTTTGAATGTCTCCTAAATCAATGGTATTGACCAATTACAAATAGGTTCATTTGTGTTTTTATGTATAAATTATGTTCAATAAATTTAAATGGACATATTTATAAAAATACATGAGAAACAACTTTCAATATGCCACTAAAATCCATACAATTGAGTCAACCATAACCAAATAACCTCTGTAAAAAGAATAAAATTAAAATTCATACTCAGCCTTAATTAGATATCTTGTGTGATTTAGTGAAGTAGCATTGATTATAATTTGTATATATGTTAAAGCAATGTTTATCTAAACCCTTCTCGTAACTCTTTCATTTTGTGATGCGACTTCCAAAGTTCCATTTTTATGATGCTATGAAGCCAATATTCACTTCACCTTACTTTCTATCACTAACTAAAATTGAGAAATGTCGGGTGAGCATGGATATAATTTTGAAATAATAATTTGTAAGTTCAGTGTTGTTATAAATTTTGTAATATTCTATTATTGGTTGATTTACATTCACTAGATTTCTTTTAATAAATATTGCAAGTGCAGGATTCAATGTTTCACATCAATGTTCTCTTCAGAAATGGAGTGTCAAACATTCCATTGTCAGAATTCTTTCACATCTAGAATCTAGTATTGAATTGAAGGTAGAAAGTTTTCTTTGGCACCTTTACATGATGATGAGTATTCAAATACAAATGATTAATTAATTGAAGTATTGAACAATGAAGGAATATAAAAAGTTATCTTGGTTTACATGTAACACCTTTTCTTTTCTTAGGGTACCATGATCACTGGAGATGACTATTATGAAACAAAGGCTAAGATTACAACACTCCTAACATAAGGGAAATTGCATATTGGAATCACAAAGAACTCACAAATAAGGTTAGATTGAGGGACTTTTAATTATTGCAACTATTCTCTCTCTATAAAAGCCTCAAACAACTTATAGTGTGTTGTCCCTTAACAAGAATTGAATTATTTACAAAAATGCAAGGATCAAGAAGATTATTGTGATTTAAAACGTTGATGTAAACTTACCTTCCCCTCTCTCTCTCTTTATTTCTCCTCCATAATTTTCTAAAAGTCCCAATGATTAGTTGGTGTCATAATGATGATTTATCCCATAAAATAAAGTTTTAGATATCATCTTTGTAGCTAGTATGCACCTCATAAGATTCTTATCTCATGTTTGAATGCAAATCATAATCTAAAATTTGTACTTTGAATAGTTCATTATCACTATCAACTTTTATTCAATTTATTGACCCTTCTTTACTTTACTAGTAGAACCAATATAGATAAAACTCGTGTAAGTGGTATACTTCACATTTCTTGGGGTGCATGGTTTATAAACGTGCATGGTTGTGGGAGCCATTTACCTTTAAATATTCTACTCTAATGATGATGTACAAATATATCCTGATTTAGATAGTCCTAGCGGATCCAATGATGAGAATTGAATTTGCAATTAGTCTCTATAAGACTCAAGTCTCTCAAAGTCTGGTGATTTCATTAGAGTTACCATTGGATTGTTAGGTCTAAGGCACATTTAGCTTCCATACATGAAATTGTAATTGTTTCATAAACAATAAACGATATGTTGGCCATGGATGGCGTTTTTTAGTAACTGAAAGTAAAACTGACAATCAATAGCTAGTAATGCCAAAAATGTAATATTATTTGATTCCACATGTGATCATGTTCCTATCTGATGTTTTTGCAGGAATTATGTACTAGTGATTTATTAGATGAAGCAGTTCATGGGAAATATCAAATTTCATTCTATATCATTTCTTTCCTTTTCATCTCGTTGAAGAATGAAATCGATTGATCATCTGCCCCCTTTCATATATTCTCTTAATGTCCCAAGTCACATCCTTTCCCATAAGTAGGAATTGAATAAGGGTTTGAGAGAGGACATCCACAAAAATATATATATAGTCATATATATTTCCCCTCTCCAGGGATTCAGTCGTAAAATGGATTTCTATTTTGAGCAGTTCATGTAGTTAAGGGATGACCTTTTTATTTGACTATGGCATATTGGAAATAGTGGATGCATATCCTTAAGATACCTTTAGGTTACCTTGGTGTTTCCTTCTATCACTTTGGATTGAAAATAGATCGTCATATTTTGATATCAGAGAGGATTTGGCAGGTTTGTCACATACAAGACATAGAGTTGAGACTACCTTAGGCATCTACGGTTGGCATTTGAAGAAAACATTTGGAAACCTCTTGAAAGTTATATCACCTTTGACCATGAATGTGTTTAAGTGGCCAAACTCCTAAAGGTTAAAAAATGCAAGATTCAAGGTCTCTCTACCTAGGATCAGAATGAGTGACAACTATGACTTGTCAGAATATCCAATGTAATCACCAAGGGGGAGTTCTACGTTGTAAATTGAGAAGAAAATTTAGAATCAATCATTTGCAAGCATCCTCAAGTTCATTTTGACCAATTGTTTCATTTGTTATTCTCTATGATAAACACTCCTTGCTTTTCCTTTGTAGTGGAAATATCTTTATGTTGTTAAGGATAGATTGAGACATTTTCATAAATATACTTTGTTTCATATTGCATTGACCAATTTGCATGTAAAAAAATCAATTTCAATTTGAATCCAATAACGTTTTTGTATTTTGAATAATGAAGCTTGTAAAAAATCACTAACCTTTTTTTGCATATAATTAAAGATTGGTTCAATAAAAGACTTAATGCTACTACAATTAGTATCTTGTACATCTCGTTTCCTAATCCAACTTTAGATGCTCTATCAAACACAAAATTTTGTCTACAAAATTGTTTTGAAAGAGGTTGTTTGACTCTTGTTGCACCTGCCATAATAATAAGAATGTGTAAACATCTCTCCTACTTTGCTACAAATTGCATAAGAACATGTTAATTTTCATATTAGAGCTAGTATACTTTGGACTCGATTTCAAACCCGAAATTCTTCTCAAATGCCCATAGTCTTACATACTTGGGATGACACAAATCAAAAGTTTCCAAATGAGATGTATACCTAGTGTAGACAATTCAAGCCATGGCTTAGGACCTTTCATAATGTCAATTGGAACTTATGTTGCACCCCTAAAGACTAGGGGTATGGAAATCATTGGAACCCATAGCTATGTTCAGGCCTTGTGTGCTAAATGGGTTATTAGGGTGTTTGAAGGTAACAAGACACTTTTTGGAGGGTGGAAAAAACATCGCTTATATCAAACAATGGGGAGAACAATATGTGCAAAAGAAAGGGAGAATGTGCAATTAAACATTTATAAGTGCTACTAATACTAGAATCAAATCAGAATAAGCAAAATGAATATTATTCAAGATCACTTCTGAAGGGGAGAAGGGATATGAAATCTATGTCTAGCACATTATTTTGAATAATATAATGAAATTAAGCTTTGGAATGATGTTATAAAAGAATAATATATTGGTATAATGAACTATCCATTGGTATCCTAAAATGACTCTGTTATTTATTATCTGTAAATAGTGTAAATATCGAATCAAAGTATCGAGGATTAGTGGTTGCAAACACATTCTTGCTTATAGCATATCCAAATAGGAATAAGATTGAATCAACTTCTCATAATGTATGTCAAGTATTCCTTTCAAAATTTTCAAGAAATGTCCCCTACCATAGACACAGATAAATTTGATTGTTAGTTTGGTACATAATATGGCACGAGACTCCCAAAAGATCTTATTTGAAGGATCTATTGGTAACTCGAAATGAAGTGACAAACACATGAATATAACAACCTCTTTTAGGAAAAAAGGTATACATATCTTAAAAGTGTATATAAAATAAAACATGGAAAAAGGCCCTTTAAAGTCCCTAAAGAGGAAATAATACCACCACTTGATTTCACAATAAAACGAGCACATGAAGGTATAAATTTCAGCTTCACTCTCCACCTTCTATAAAGAGGAAAGCTTGTAGAATATTTCCTCGTGATGAATGTAATGATTAATCTCTACTCTCAATTGGTTCAACATTTCAAAAAACTAGAAAAGGTACACACAACCAACTTCAATGCTAACACCTGTGGAAATCTACACACTTCAAAGCAAGGATTTAAAAATATTGAAAGTTGGTGTCCTACCAATTATCCATGTTTTGGGATGCCTTGCAGATAGGTGGGAAACAGGTGCAATATCTTAGCGCAGTCCTAAAAGAAATACCACATTAATCGAAACAAATAAAAATATTTAACATAATGGAGGTGGTAACCACCTGACCCATGACATCCATAAAATCTTAAACCCAAAAGAGAAAAGGGTCGGCGTTTGCAATGTTAAAATAAATTATTCACGATGAATAGAATTACATACAAAAAAATATCCTTATGATCGAGAGAAAATCATTCATTTCAAATTATGGCCTATGAAATTATATGATAGAATTGTTTTTAGGGTACCTGCAAAATTGTTATAGAAATCCCAACAAGAAATGTTGTAGTTGCCTACAAAAAAGATCTTAGATCAATCACGTGGGCTTGATTGTGATGAACTTCCATATAATCTACTTCAAGAGAAAAAGTTGCTTGGATTAATGATCTCAACGGAGTTAAATATCCTAACCCTGTGGGAGAAGTATGTAAGGCCAATCCAACCTCCTAGTATACCACAGGTAACAGTGCCTCATCTTCTTTCTCCATAACTGCTGCAAAGTTCACTAATACCGGGGTTCTTACTAGGTCATACAACCATTTAGCTCTCATGTTCATCGTTCATATGTATAAAATATTAGGACTAACTTGGTCTCCTCTAATAGTAATCATAGATATAAAATCAAGTCTAGATCAAGTGGTTTCTCATTACCACTTGCATCTTAATCAGAGTGACTAGAAGTCGTGGATTCATTTAGAGAAAAAGACAACCAAAATTTAAACAAAATTCTAGATATGACCACTATATTTCCATCTTACTCTTCAGGACACTGGCCAGTACCTCCCAAACCAGCTTTCGCTTTGCAAAGTAGAATTTTACCACCAAGTCGTCGTCATATCTTGAAACACTTTTCTACCAAACACAGACATGATGAACAAGTGATGACCACATAGGGGTATCAAACATAGCCTTTCATTAAGGACCAAATCGAAAATCTAATTAGAACCATGAATTAACAATTATGGGTAGGTTGAAACCATTACAATGAAATTATGCCCGAATCCATGGAATGACAGCATGGGAAAGTTGGATCATTGGCATTTCACATTTTATTAGCAATAAGATGAGAATCCTTCCCAAGTGCAATCATGGTTTCCACATGCGTTGCCACTCTCCTACCATTTCTTTACATTATATACTCAGCAACTACACTACAGCTGAGAAAAAAAATCCTATATCACAAATACCCAAAAGGGGAATAGAAAAATGGCATCCTATATGCATATAAAATGAACATAAAACACCATGAGATTTCCTCAATCTTTCCTTATGATTGTTATGATGGATTCCAAATACTGTTGTTGTCAATAATAATAAGACGATATAACAACAAGTTGAATTAGAATTGAAACTATTTGGAGTTCAATTAACAAATATGCTCCACCATTGTTAGCATTGGAATACACTCTTTGACTAATTATGTGTCACTAGTGTTCAAGTACAACCAACTAACAACTAGAATTCTAGATCCATATGGAGTTTCTTTGCAGGTGGAATCCTTACATATTATGGCAGCTGCTTGGCCCAGGTATTCACCTTCAGGTAAGAGTATCATAACATCAAATTTTTTAGGGGACTATGAACAATTGCATACAAGGAGATATGGCAAGTGAATCTACTCAAATCCCCATACGAATTTTTCTATTTTTGTTTGCCACTGATATCTAAGAGAAATGGTAGAGATTTAGTATAAGATCCCATTCTATGGTCATTTTTTTCTATATTCTAGCAATTGAAAGTTGAATTGAGCCTTCTAGTGGTGGTTCTTGTAGAAGCATCGTCGAACCTCAAGACATAAGGACACCATGCTTTGCAATACAAGGGTGAAATGATGTGCATTGGAACTTGAGAGCAGTTGGATGCAGAGCTCCTATGAGATCGTACACCTATAGACATGTGTTATCAAAATTTCAAAAGCTCACACCTGTAGACCTGTGTTTTCAGAATTACACTATCAAAAAAAACATTTGGATGCTACATTTATGTTTTTAAAGTTATGCGATATTTTTACTTTATTTATGTTTTTGCAAACTCTTGTTAGTGATAAAAGTATTATTTTTAAACACTTTTTGCCAATAACAGTTACACGCATATTAACTTATTCTATTAATTATATGCAATTAAATAAATTAGTTAATCTAACATTACAAATTTCAAATATTTTTGTAAACTAAGACAAACTAATACAAAATGGTGGAACATATAGTCACCTACCTACCACAGGGACTCACAAAGAAATTTTGACAGGTTATGTATTCAACTTTAGAATAACACTATCAATAAATATAATATTACATGATTTTGGAATGCGGAAGGTTTCTTATAATGAAATAGAAAAGTTTCTTAGTGTAATGGAAGGGGTGACCTATTAGTAAAAGATAATGTATGGGTTTTTCTATTAAGGCATGTTAGAATTGATAAAAACTAGAAGGAAGATCCATTGTAGTTGGTTGAGATGAGATACCTCTTGTGTGTTTCTCTATTATTTGTACTTGCTATAGAAATTTTTTTGTATATATATATAGTTTCAATTTATTGTCGATAATTCCTATTCCTCCCCCCCCCCCATTTCAAGGATGGTACTCAAGGTAAAACTTAGATTATTCAACACATGAGGCTAATCAACAACATGGCTTGAATCCATTACATATACTAATTATGAACTCAACATGTCACTTATGGGAATATATCTTGGTTGGGGAGGATAATGCTCCATTTCACAACCACTTAGACTAGACCTAATTGACCATGTCCATATTTCCTTCACTAGAAATGAATATTTTACATTTATGTTAATTGATTTTCACACACACACACACACACATATTCCATTCACGTATCCTTATTTTATATTTTCAAATTTTCATATTAAAACCAAAATTTTTAAATTGAGACACCACTCAGACTAGACCCAATTGATCCTATCCATAATTCCTTCTCTAGATCTCAAAGGACATATAGTTTTAACATTTGAATGGGGCTTAAGAAAAACCACAAATAATCAAGTAGATCGGTGTGTTCTTTATCAAGGATTAAAAAGCATTGTTCCTTATGCTATTCAATCACTTGCAATCATTGAAGACTCTCTCTTAATAATTTCTCAAGCTAGAAGGAAATAAAAACTAGAAGACAGGATAGTGGGTCGGCTACAACGATGTATCAATATTCTTCTTCCTTATTTTCTTGAAATTTATTTCTTTCATGTGCGGAGGGATAACAATAAAAAGGTTGATCTCCTTGCAAATTAGGTGGCTCTTATGGATAAAGAACTATTCATATCAATGAGGGTCAACAAATTCTATGTTGGATTCCCTAGCTTCTGATTTGAACATTCCTTTCACCTTGTACATGACATGGAAGGATTTATTACTGTTATCACATTCAAGGGGGTGCATCCCATCCTCATTTATTGTTTACTAACATTTTTTATTGATATAATTCCAGGTGTTAATGAAATGCCTTACCTCACACATGGAAGGTTATTCACATGATCTAGAATCGACAACTTCTTATTTGGTGTATTATATCCCTTCTCATGCAAGCTTTGTTCGGATCACTCAGTTCAAAGTGAATATGGGGAAGCTCAATTGTTACAAAACTTGAATCATTCCCCTACACCCTAGGTGAGTGACTTGTTGACCTTGATTTATCTAGGCGTCTGTACGACTGTCTCTAAGAGGTCATTGGCAGAGTAAATGCAGAGATGGAAGATATTCCCTACATTATGGAGTGGCCTATCGCATAGTTTTTTATTCAAGCTGAAGAAATTTCATGGGAGAGTGCTCATAGGTCTGTTTCAGTCTTTGATTTGTCTTTAATTTGGAAGGTTTGGGATCTTTATCCCTGGTTGGTTTCATTTGGGATGTGATGAAGCTGGTGGTCGATATGGAATCCAAAATCCATGAGATTTTTTACGGGATAAGAGAAACTCAAGCAAATGTTAGGGATATTCACATTCATCTATGTCACATGAACTCTCAAATGGAAGTCCTTATTGAGTTTGTTTCTCAGGTAATTGCTCACATCCTTGGGTCAAATTCATGGTTGGATGATGATGAGCAGACATCACATCAATTATCATCGCAAATGTCTTATTTAAATGACGCAAAGGACAATATTTGTGTGAAGAAAGCTTAGGTTAACACTATTTAGGTCACCCTTGATAGACATTATGATCTTCTTGAAGCAAAACAATCTCGCATTATTGACTACTTCAATATCTAGGGGAGCTGGGGGGGTTTTGTGTTGTTCAGCTTCTTGTTGTTGTTACTATTTCAAGTTCGAAGGAACAAGAAAACAATGAAGAAGACCCTGGAGAAAATCTTGAAGAAAGTGTTGAACACCAGGTCATCAACAATGCTCATAGCTCTACCTAGTTTTAGTTGTCTATGGTATTTTTTGTCTATTATTATTATGATGGTTTGTTAAATCCATAGTACTATAATTTTTTGTTGTTATAGGAAAATATCAACAAAATTTTGGATGACTGTATATGGGGTTAATATTTTCTAGATAACCTTTTTAAGTTATTTTTTGGACTTATCTACTATAACTCTTTTTGTTGTTGATTTTTTTCAACTCTGTATAAATACCAATTAACTATTTTAGTTATAAAAAAATAATAATATAAATATTCCATTCACATATCTTTATTTTATATTTTCAAAATGTCATATTAAAACTGATCCAACCAATAGTTGGCATGTTGCCGAACTTCGACAAAGTATAGCACTTCGACTGTTTTGACTACTCCGACTGCTTCGACAGGTGCAATATCGGCTTCAAAAATTCTGAACCTCAACACAACTGACCTCAAAAAATCTTGACAAGTTTCATGCTCGACATACAGCATCTTGACATTCCTTGTTGGCACCTGTCGAACATCGACCGAATGTCTCTGTCTTCTAGTCGACTGGGACGGTTGAACTTCTGAACCATTATAACGTCTTGTAACTGAACGTAATGAATAATTACCCAAGTGTCTCACCATCCTATATAAACATGTACATTATTGTAACAAGGGACCAACCTTCACAAAGGAGAAGTAATAATAGAAATTGGTTTGAATTCTTACATATTGCTTGCATGCATACTTTCTATCGACATAGTGTAGTTCCTACTTTACTTGCTCTTTTTCTATGCTTCCGCCATAACAGTGCTCGACTCATTCAATCAAATGTTATCCCCATGATGTACCTGGGAATGACCTAGATTATTGGTATCAAAGCTTGATCTTGTTCAAAGCTTAAGTTACATTAGCACTTCCATCAAAGTTATTTAACTTATACCTATTCAAACATGCTTGCAAACTCAACAAAACAAGCAGACACTTCCTTTGACTTCAGAAAAGGTGGTCGAAGAAGCAGACAATAGACATGCAAATGACGAGACATAGCAACTTATAGAAAAATCATTGGCTCGCCCATGGACCAAAATGTTCGCCCAGTTCAGTGAGATTCTCATGCGATTCGCTTTGAACTCCGAGGAAACCTCGACGCGACCTCACTCCAATAAAATCAGCTCCTTCAAAGTGAAAATGAATCTGGACATACTCAATATTGAAGGAAATATTGACACGAAATCCGTCGATAATTGGGTACAACAACTGGAATCTTACTACTCTGTGAATCAACTCTCCGAAGCAAAAAAATATCACCATTACATCCTTGAAGATGTCTACCTCTATACACTACTAGTGGGAAAATTTATCGGAAAAGATGGATAAAGAAGGCAACCCCATAGACACATGGGTAAAATTTGTCGAATACATCTAAAAGGAGTTCTACTAACCCAAATATCTTGAACAGTAGTATAAGAAGTGGCAGCAGCTAAGGAAATGGAAAGACCAGTCCGTGCAGAGTTACACCGATGAGTTATATTGACTCATGGCTATACTTGGCATCCAAAAAGAAGAGAAATTGCTTGTCCTAAATTACGTCAGCGGTTTATCCCTGTACATTCAGCAAGAGATGGATTTTTTTACTATCAGTATGCTTGTGAATGCATTTCATTACGCCAACAATATTGAATCTAAACAAAAATGAAAAGCGTGTTTCATGAATAAGCCAACATGTTGAACACCCGATAAGAAGTCACCAGTTTCCTCCGACAAGTTTAAGCACCCTTCTCAACCGACTTCGCCGTAGCCTGATCATCACAAGAAGAACCTTCAGAAAGGAAATAAGGATCGTAATAAACAAGCTCCTACCAGGAAATGGTGTGATTTTCACAATTCATCATGGCATGATATGTTGGAATGCAAAGCTTGGAAAAAAAATTTGGAAAAATTATCGACATTCGACTCATCCGACAAAACCTTGGTAGAATATGATCTAGATGCATCAACCCTCTTGGCTTCGAATTCAACCACTCCAACAACCTCAACTATCATTGATGAGGAGGAATAAGAATGCCTATTCCATACACGAATATGGGTTCAGAAAAATCCATTACATCTGATTTTAGATAATGGTAGTCAAAAGAACTCTGTTTCTGAAGATCTTGTCAATAAATTAGGTCTTGTAACCACTCCACATCCTTAGCCTTACAATATCAGTTGGATGAAGGATGGACAAGAACTAAGAATTACATGCCAATGCACACTCACCTACTTCATTAATCATTTTGAAGATGAAGTACTATGTGACGTGGAACCACTTCCCATATTCAACGCCTTGTTTGGGAAACCTTACCTATGAGATAGGCACGGTACATATCAGTCACGGCCTCAGAAGGTGATTGTCAAAATTCAGAATCAATGGTATGGCATACCAGAGTGACAACCCACATCAACGGTTTCTATGATATCTGCCAAACAAACAAACAAGCTTATAAATCATGCTCAAAAGTTTGCATTAATTATGATAAAGCCTCAACATTTCAGTAATACTACAGCAACAAGTCGACTCATCGAGCAGCACAACTCCTGACAACAACAACAACAGATAGATCACATTCTTGAGGAATATCAAAACGTATTTTAAGAGTCGAATGGAGTACCTCTGCATTGTCAGGTAAAACACTCCATTGAATTTGTTCCTGGTTCTTCATTACCTAACACATCTGTTTACAGAAGATCCATTCTAGAGAACCAAAAAATCCGTTGGCAAATCTAGGATTTGATCAACAAGGGTCATATCTGCCCCAACTCCTCTCCTTGTGGGATTTCAGTCATCCTAGTTCCAAAGAAAGATTGGACTTGGTGCATGTGCATCAACTATCAGGGTCTCAACAAAATTTCAATTAATAATAGATACCTTCTTCCAAGGATAGAGAACTTATTGACAGTTTCAAAGGTGTTAATTTCTTTACGAAGCTCGACCTCAAGTTGGGATATCATCAAATTCCAATCAAGCCCACTAATGTATGAAAAACGACTTTCAAAACCAAGGAAGGATTGTTTGAATGGTTAGTCATGCCTTTCAGCTTAACCAATGCACATACAACCTTCATGAGATATATGGGCGACCTTGTACGACCTTTCATTGGCAAGTGTGTCATTGTCTATCTCAATGATATTTTGATTTTCAATCGATCCTGGGAAGAACATGTCAGATAGCTTCGACAAGTCTTCGACACTCTTCAGCAACATCAACTATACCTAAACATGGACAAATGCTCATTTGCGATGACCAGCATCAAATATTTGGGGTATGTAATTGACTCTTCGGGAATTCATGTCAACCTAGATAAAGTATAGATCCTCAAAGATTGGCCCATTCCTCAATAATTCATGAACTAAGAATTTTTCTTGGTTTGGTGAACTACTATCAACGGTTCATACTTGGCTTCAATCATATCGCATGGCCTCTGAATCAGTTGACTAAAGGAAATGGGAAAATTGTCTTTAACTGGACACCAAACAACAACAAGCTTTTGAACAACTCAAAAACAAGCTTTATACTGCACCAATACTTGTGTTACCTAATTTGCATCAGCCCTTTGAGATTGAGATGGATGCATTGGAGTATGCTCTTGGCACAGTGATCACTCAGTTAGGTCACCCAATCGTGTTTCATTTAGAAAATTTCAACTACGCTATTAGAAGGTATTCGACATATGAAAAATAACTATACACCATTGTACAAGCTCTTAAGCAATGGAGACACTACATTCTTGGCAAGGAAACGATCTTCCTCACTGAACATAAACCTTTACAGTTCACTTCATCCCAGTCGAAACTACAGACAACTCAACAACTCAAGTGGATTAATTACCTGCAACAATTTACATTGGTAATTAAGTATCGAAAAGGAAAAGCCAATGTCGTAGCAGATTATCTCGGCTGACTACCCATTACTCTATTGTCCACAGTGATGAGTATGCAGGGTTACGACACCACTACTTCACCGCAATTGTATTCAGTAAACTGTGTGTTCTCCACAATTTAATGACAGCTTCAAACTAACACGGTGTCTACTACTTACTACTTCTTGAATGACACCTTGCTATACAAGCTTGAACAGCTTTGTGTACCAACCGGTGAGCACCGACAAAAGCTCATTTTGGATGCACACTACAGCAAGACTACATGACGTTTTGGAGTCACAAAAACACTTGTTATCCTCCAAAATTATTTTTAATAGCCTTCACTTAAATCCGACGTCAACAAGTAAATTTGATTGTGCGTGGTTTGTGCCATTACTAAACCGTCGAATCGATGACAAGGACTGTACACACCCCTACCAGTTCCTAGTCGACCATGAGAATCTATTTCTATGGACTACTTGACAGGATATCCTACTACCAAAGATCGGCATGAGGCAATATTAGTAGTAGTCGATAGATTTTCCAAGATGGTTATACCCATACTATGCAAGAAGACTACGACAACACAACAGACTGCTCAGCTCTTATTTGAACATGTTTGGAAACATTATGGCCTCCCAACGACCATTTTTTCAACATAGCTGCTAGATTTGTCAGCACCTTTTGGAAAACTCTCTGGAAATAGCTCGACATGAGACTTTCTTTGTCGATAGCCTTCCATCCGGAGCCAGACGGACAAATGGAAGTTGTAAATTGCTTGGTAGTACAATAGCTTCACATGTAAAACCACTAGCATCGTCAAACATGGGATGACATCCTTCCATGCATACATCACAGCTACAATCGTTCTCAACACAGTTCTACGAGAAAGAGTCCATTTGATATTTGTTATGGATTTCAACCCTCAGCACCTATCGACTTGATTAGTTCCACGACATAGTCGAATGACACCAACTTCGAAGGACGAGAAGTGGAGAAAGCATTAAATTTTAGAGATCAAATCTACAACATCCAAAAACAAGCACATGAAATGTTGCAATGAGCTAATGCAAAATTTAAGGCCCGACATGACAAGAATTGTATTCCTCATTCATTCCAAATTGGGGATCAGGTTTGGTTACATATAAAGAAGGAGCGCTTCACTGGTCCATACAGAAAGCTGAAACATTTGCAAAATGGTCCATACAGTATCCTTAAACATTTTGGAGAAATCGCTTTTCAATTCGAGAATTCCTGCATGCCTTGGCCTACATCTAGTATTCAATGTAAATCTACTTCGACCCTACCATGCACCATTGTTGGAATAGAGCGACTTGCAGACAGCAGAACTCGAAGACATCCATCCAGATGTTCAGGAACCTCTTATTTGTGACACCATTGTAGGACGATGCATACGCCATACAAGGACAAACTCCATTCCCTTGTTTCAAGTGGCTAAAGCTGGACAACTCCTTGCGCAAGGTAAATGGTACTCCGCTACTGAAATAACCAACAAGTTTCCTTACATGAACAAATACACAATGGAGACCATCATTTCTTAAGGAATGAGGAATGATCCATATAGCAATTGAGTACTCTGACTACTTCAATAGGTTCAACATTGACTTTGACAAGTCTAAATCTTGACACAACTGACCTCGACAAACCTTGACAGGTTTCACGCTCAACATACAGCATCTTGACATGCCTTATCGGCACCTATCGAACATCGATAGAATGTCTCTGTCTTCCAGACGACTACGATGGTTGAGCTTCCTAACCATTTTAACTTCTTGTAACTGAACATAACGAGTAGTCACCCAAGCGTCTCAGCATCCTATATAAACATATACATTATTGTAACAAGGGACCAACCTTCATAGAGGAGAAGTAATAATAGAAATTGGTTTGAATTATTGCATATTGTCTGTACGCATACTTTCTGTCAACATAGCGTATTTCCTGCTTTACTTGTTGTTTTTCTATGCTTTTTCCATAACATTGCTCGACTCATTCAGTCGACTGTTGTCCCCAGCATGCACCTAGGCACGACCTAAATCAAAAACTTAAATAACGAAATTGAGAACCTCTTTGTTTTATCTTTCTTAAATTTTACTTTGTTAAAATCTTCAAAACTTGAATTTAGAAGTATTAGTTCAACTCTATAACCTCCAATATTAAATGGATATATATATTAACCAATCCCAAAAACTAATCATTTATGAAAAAATCCAAACCATCCTTTACATAAGATATTTTTTTTAAACTATAGGAATTTAGCAACCTCCCAAGAGTATATGAAACAACCCACACACCACATATACCAATAACTCATAGATTAGTCTGGGATGAGGCTTCACAACAAGGGGATGCGTACCCTTTCAATTCAACTATGACGGGTCAATATGGACATCTCTACCCCCGCCAGAATTGAACCTATGACCTTCACGGAGATAACACAAATTCTTAACCATTGATCCCACTCATATACACATCCTTTACATAAAATATAAACAATAATGCACTTACTAACATGTGGAACCAATACTCTTTCCATGCCCATTGCCCTTCCATTTGTCGAGAGTTTTTTGAGAGGTAAGATTATGAACTTTATCTGTACTAGGGTAAATATTTACGTTATGAAGTTAATGATGAAGTAAGGAAGAGGAACATCAACCATGCTGGTCACATGTATTCATGTTGAAAATTCAAAAATATTTTAATTACTATTTTACTTTAGTATTAGATTTTATGAGTTTTTTTAATATATTTTATTTAAAAAATAATAATTTTCATTTAAAATATGTTAATTTTTTTTTTTTTAAACGTATCTAATTTTACTACTTTCTTTCTTTTCAACTCATATTTCTATTTCATCCTTAATCTCCCTTAATAAGAAAGTAAAATTCATAACTCATTGAAAAAATACATTTCCCTAGTTGTTTCTAAACCCATTATAATATATATCGATCTTAAAATGTATAAAATCATTTGAGTTTATATCTTAATAATTTGTTAAGGCATATACTAAACAAGAGCCATGTGGTGGCAATGTCTCCGACATTTTCATATGCTTTTGCGAGAAGGGAAAATGTGATAGGAAGAGTAAGAAGGCACATTGCAAGAGCATTTTGGAGGAGCATTTTAGATATAAAACAATGCTAAAGATGTGAGAATTATTGTCTTCCATAACATTATAGCATAAAACTATGAAAGCAAGGGAAAGAAAACTATTCCATTGGACATTGGAAAATATGAATCAACTGTGGCAATACAGTGCTATTTGCAAAAAACATAACAATGCATAATTACAAAAGTTAAATATTGGGGAATACTTGTTGGATATGTACATGTAAATGGAACTTTCGCATCCAAACACTTTGATTTGGTTTTAAAATTTTAAAGTAACATAAAGATAATTAAAAAAATTATCGTGTTACAATAATGATAAAGATGAAGGTTAAAATTGTATATAGTTTGGCCAAAAATCATATAGAAATTATCTTATAATTACTCTAATAATAAAGACGAAAGATGAAGATTAAAATGACAATTATATATAATTTCACTATAACCATGTATAATTAATCTAAATTATCACATTACTATAAAAATAAAGACAATTGGGTATAAATTTACCATAACTAAGCATAATGATAAATTAAATATACATGTCATGTAGATATTATAATATGAGAGCTTTATTGTATCGTTCAAAACATGGAAGGTTGATAAATTGCCACCAACAACCTTTACAATTAAAAAAATAAAATAATATGATGTGACCATGGAAATGTTTGCTCATCTTGAAATGTTTGTCATCGCAATATCTAGGTTATCCCTGTGGTATTCCTATAGTTCTAATAGCATTGGGAACTAGGTCTATAGTTTTCTTCTCCCATCTTAGTTTAAGCATGGTTCACATGTGTTCTACCACCATGAGAACAAATAGAAATTAAAATTTTTACAACGGTAAAAAGACAATAAATTTGAAACAAAATTGACACACAATTTCGATATGTTCCTAAATAAAGCAAACTTTTAAATTTTGCTTTGAATTTTGAAAGAAACTCAAATACCTTTACAAAGATGAGTTTATGATGATAATGGAGATATACATCATATATATATATATGAATAATATTTCAAAGCAAATCAAATAATTTATGTTTCGTCTTTTCTCTTAAAGTTTTATAGACCAAATTTTCTCTTAAAAATTTATAGACCAAATTTAGTCTTAGTAGATGTTAAGAACCGTTACTACCACCACTACTAAAAACCATCACAAGATTTCATTTATTTAATTGGAAGATGAAGATGATAACAGATTCCCTTTTACTTCAGATGTTGTTGTAAGAAGAAAATGATACATATTTTATGGTAAATACTTTATGTAACAATATGTCGAAGAGATGCAAACTGCATGGAGAAATGTTTGGGTCTTATGGAGGCTGAAAACATTCATGCACAAGTTATGTGAGCAACAAAGGTCGTCAACTTGTCTGTATTCAAAGGGAGATGTCAATTAAAAATTCAATTCGAAATAGAAGTTGTGTCGTGCATCTTTGTTATCAAGAACTCCTATCTCGGGTGTATATCTGTATGCTTCTCTCGAGTGTATATGTTATGCTTCAACTAATATTATATCAGCGTATGAGCCACTTTTATCAATATCGAGAAAGCATGAATCTCTTCAGCAATATTTTTTTAATAAATTCATTGCAACTATTTTTTTAAATTGCAATACCGGAAAATACATAGCCCCTTTTAACAAAGGATATACTTACGGAAAAAAAAAAAGGTCAAGAGAACATACTATAATTATTATTACTATTATTTTCATTAGTAGTAGTATTGTAATTTTATTATATTATTTATCGATTTATATGTATAAAATTTTACTTATGTATATTTATTATATTATTTATTTAAAAATAATTAAATTCAGTTTTACATATTAAAATTTTGTATTATTTATGTATGTTTTTATTTATTATTATTATTATTATTATAATATATATCATAAATAATCACAACATTTATAAATTATATTATACATTTAAAAATTAATAATACTTAACTTTTAAAAATGAAGAATTAATTGAAAGTCAAACTAATTTAATTGCTTTATAACAATCTTTAGCATGCATATGAAACACTCATTTCATAGTAATTTTTCAAGCACAATATAAACCATATACATTTTGCTTAACTATATACATGCATTAACATAACTGCAACATAGATTTTTCTTCATTGTCATAATTGGCCCAACGTTATGTATTAGTTTCAATGGTGGTATAATTTGTGAAGAGAAATGTGGTATTATTTGTGAAGAAAATCATTGTTGTATTGTTCAATTTAGCTTTTGATGATTTCGATTTATTTTGATCTCTTTTCTTTAAGCCATTATAGATTGTTTGGTGAAGAAATTAAGAGGTCTTTGCAATGGATTCCTACAATTTGCAAAATATCTACCAGATAGAGTTCATCATATGTTCCTCAGTCACTTAAGGAATCTATTTTTTACTTACCCTCGAAGACGAGTGCAACAATACTTTCAGATAATTCTCCAGCAAACTGCATTTCATCCCGTACAAAGTGAAAACCATGAAAGAAACTGTTAATAAAGACTGCCCATGAAAAAAATGATAATGTATTGTGAATTAACAGCCACTGCTCCATGGATCCCGCAAACCATATGAGAAAACAATGTTGTTCCCAAAATGTTTCAGCACCTTTTTTATGTTATAATGAATTAAAACATTGAGGAACACCATATTCAGCTGTGACCCAATTGGGCCTAGGAATCACTCCATAATTACTTTTGCAATCTTCATCATAGGACTTAATATCAAATAATTGTATGGTAAACATTGTCTTAATGTGGTTCCCGTTAATTGGAAACACAGTTTCAGTGCACGTTTACAAAACAAACATATTATCTCGTCTCCCTTAGACCACACCATTCATATTAAGTTTATGAACCATGAAAAGAAAGATTACCCATCCTAGATTTGCAATCAAACCTGCCATAGCCATGGGTCAAATGGATCAAAATTACTAGCAATTAGCATGCAGTCAGAGGGAAAAGTTACTATGGATGACAATGGATTCAGAGTTTCAATACCTTTTGGGGTGCCCAATGCGGTGGAATATCTACTCAAATTTAAGACGAAATCTACATCTTATACCATTGAAGAGTAATCGTACAACCTTATTTCCACGAAATATATATTTTCTACCATGTGACCATATATGATACTTTAAGATAAAATCGGAGCTATATATATATATTCTACCATGTGACCGTATATATGATACTATAAGATAAAATCAAAGTTATATATATATATATATCCGTCTCAACTTCCAGTTTTTTAACGTTTTTTTTCATATCCCTCTCTATGCAAATTTAATCTGAATAAATTTGACATAAAATCCGTATATGAAATTACTAAAACTATTCACTACTTACGTCTTTAACGGCAATCCATCCTTAACGGCAATCTGAATTCTTGAAATTACTAAAACTATTCACTACTTACGTCTTTAACGGCAATCTGAATTCTTGAATTTATCAATCAATAAACTATGCAAGTCCATTATGTCAATCATATTGTTGAAAGAAGACAACAAATTGATTAGTGTTCAGAAGACAGAACTAATTTGTTAAAACCATTTTATCTAATTTTGTTTATTTGTTCTCAAATTTCAACTTACCAACAAGTATTAAATATCTTGGATAATTTTTGGAGGCTTCCAAGCTGAAAAGCAAGTTTGTCCATTTGGCACTATGAATTTTTTATTGTGTTGTAACAACTCTCGCTTATTTGCATAGAAACACAGTTATAAGGTTTCATATATGTAATGATTTAAAAGAGAACAACGTTTAATGAAGGAAACTTACTCTAAAATCCTTTGTAACAACAATGTAAAAGCTAAAATCAAGAGTGTTGTCGGGGAACAAGAGACTAGTGTTGTAGCAGGCGATGCTACCCGCTTGGAGCATGCTACATCATGTTCTTCTCCCTGCAGATATAAAAACAAGTATTAATATATATTTTCACATTATACATTCACATATTCGCTTTTAAATATCTAAAAAAATATAAATAAAATTATTTCTCCCAGCTCACGCAACCTCCAGGTGATTCGTAGTATTTGCAAATATATATCTTGGTGTGTATGGGAACATTTACACTGACCAATGCCAAACAATTGTCGTCATTTAAAAATTTTGAAGCAATTTATGAATTAGCATGAACCTAAAACAATTGAATTGAGTAAAATTGCTGGAATGTCAAACTGATGATAGCTTTGGCCTGACCATTACAAAAAATTAACATCCTAGAAATTTAGCAAACCACTTTACCTGCAAACAAAACATGGATCCTAAGAGTTATACATGTTTCTCCAAAACAGCATACATGTTCATTGTTCTATTATAGAAAATGGTGCGCTAGACAGTGGATTTGTTTCCCATAAGAGTTGTGAGGGCAGATCTGCTCAAAAGAAAACATAAGGTCAACATGATCACGAGGATCCTAAAGCAAAACAGTACAGAGAAAAGTGAGAGGTGAATATACCTGCCAATACAAGATTTGTCAAATATTACAATATTATGTTCAGTTGTTGGCTTTGAACCATGATTGATATTCTAGGGAAACAGTTCGTTCATGATTCTTGTCACAGCCTCAAATTTTAGGCTTTGAGAATCCCTTGAAACCTTACAATATTCCTCAAATGACCCTCTCGACAAGAATTCCCGCTGAACATCTATGGCATGGTTATATCCATCCCGAAAGAAAACCTACAACATGAATAGAAAATCTACAACCTAATTTCTTCCATTAAACTGATGATATGGATTATTTATACAGAAAAAACCATTGACAAACTACATTTCATGCCAACAACGTGTTGGCGGCTCTAACTCATGACAAAGGATTGCGATCAGTTAACAGTGTGTAAGTGGTGCTGGTGGCGGTGGTTTGGTTTGGCCACTACGGCAGCTGAATAGCACGGGCACCAATCCACACGTCAAAAAAACTATAGCAACTTGTGTTTCTTAGTCGAAGTCTCCCTTTACTGCATTAAACTCCATTAATAACCCTCTAGCCTCGATACAAGGAACCAACATTAATGCGACTAGTGTGAATATGGCGAGCAATTTTCTCATAAATGTGAGATGATATCAGCACACACCCGAGTGTTAGCCACCATTCCATGAGGCTAACATCACATCATACCATCCAATCATAGTTTAAAAATTATTATAGAAAATTAAATTAAAATAAATAATTTTTAACGCTTAAGTTTAACTTTAGCTCTGATGAAAAAATCAACCATGTACACACAAATTAGTATAGTTGAATGATCCA
The DNA here is from genome assembly GCA_001517045.1 of Pseudotsuga menziesii. Taxonomy (NCBI): domain Eukaryota; kingdom Viridiplantae; phylum Streptophyta; class Pinopsida; order Pinales; family Pinaceae; genus Pseudotsuga; species Pseudotsuga menziesii. Next base: position 251,795 of record LPNX010750906.1, read on the forward strand.
TATATATCCCCATCGGGGACATAACAAGTGAGAATTTCAACAACTACTACTATTTGGTTGGTGGAGGATCTAAAGGGTTAAGAATAGTTTAAACAGTAAATTATTAAGAGTGAATATCAGATCTAGTATTAGAAAATTTAACATGGTATCAGAGCATCTTCAAACTCTAAAAGAAATCATTTGGAAAAGGGTTTATATGAAAAAAAAGGGAAAGACAGCCGTACGAGTTATACAACGTATGACCACACGGGTGTAGAGTTGTGCTCAGGCTCATGGGTGTAGTAACTGCACATAGTGTAATTATCTGATAGGGAGGTGGAATACGAGCTGGTGTTGAGGGACAACCACCCAAAAAATATGTGGTGGCGTGGGCCATGTGAAGGAGCGAATGTGTGAATTTGTTGCAAGGAGAAGCAGTTTTCGATAAAGAGAAGAGCATGCAGGATGAGTTGGGCCATGTGCATATTGTAGGAGGAAGTGGAGACGGCGGGGAGTAAGGTTGCATGGGTGAGAAGGGGGTAGAGTGAGGGGAGTTGCAATAGGTAAAGAGTTTGAGCTACATTTGTTCGAGAAGAAAAGTAAATAGGATTGTGGGCTACAACAAGCAGCTGCTAACCAATAGGTGATGGAGCACAAGCAAGTTGTAGTAGACGAAGCAACTTGTGTGGAGGAGTTTTTCGACAGTGTGAATCGCAGATATATGGGTTGTCAAAAAGAAATCATGGGCAGAGGAGAGAAACAACAAGAGCATGAGAGAAGCCAATTAGATTTGGAGTAGGGTGTTGGATGTAAAGTTCCACCGACCAACAGAAGACCACCGTGGACAATTGTTGATAGGACTAGCCTTTAGTAAACAAGGCCTCTAGCATCACAGACAGCAACAGAGTAAAGATGTAGCTGAGTAGAGCTAGGGAATTTGTTGGGAAACCCAGAATTCCACTAGGAAGCCCATAAAATTTTGGGTAGATTAGCAAAGCCGCTAGGAAACCCTGTGAAGTACCTAGGCATTATTAGAAGGTGGAGAACAATTTCAAGCATGGGTCCATGCAATTGGCGGAAATTTGGGCTACATGCATAAATCTGGGTAGCAGTTCAGTGGATTGAAGATGGCCAAAACAAGTTTAAGGTACGAATACAGGTTGGATGGTGCATCCAACTACAACCCTTGGAAGGCGAGGATCACATTGGTTCTCATGGATAATGAGTTGTGGGAGTTTGTTAACTCAACAGTGACCCCCATTGATGGATACAAAGGACTTGGACACTCATAACTTAAAGTATGTGAAAGGCAGGAGGATCATCTTAGATGCAATGAAGGATCATTTGATCCCTCACATATATGAGAAGAATTTAATCAGGGAAATGTGGGAGGCTCTAACAAAGTTGTATCAGAATAACATCTAGAACGGGAAAATTGTATTGAAGGAGGATATCAAGAGCACCAAGATGTCCATATCATATACAATAACTTCTTATCTTACTAATCTCACAAAAATTCATGATAAGTTGGAAGCAATTGGGGAGAGAATGAGAGATCTAGAGTTGGTTAGGATTGCTTTGAATGAATTTACCAAGCCATGGGCACCCTTTATCAAAGGGATTGTTGCACGATAAAATATTCTTAAATAGGAAAGGTTTTGGGATGAATTCATCAAGAGGAGATTTGAGAGGAATCTTTATATGAAGGCCAACAGGAGGGTGATGAGGAGGAGAACATTGCTCTTGTTAGTCATGCAAAAAAGAGTAAGGACAATTCAGGTGGAGAGTCAACTTCACAGGTGGGGAAGAAGAAGAAAGACATGAGAAAGTCTGTTAGGAACCCATGTCAATCCTTCTCTTTACCGTGTTAGTATATTGTGTTAGATGCATATGCTTTGTAAGTCGTCCCATAGTAATTGTTGATCCATAGTTTGTGTTATTGTTGTTGGGTGCATATGCTTTGTAAGCCGCCTGTAGTATTTGTTGATCCATAGTTTATATTGGCCCATGGTTTTGACCCATAGTATTGGCGCCTATTTTTAGTATATAAGTGTGTGTTGAGGCCAAGGAAGGGACCGTGAAGTTATTTTGTATTGAGCTTGCTCAAAGGAGGTTTCCCCCTCGAAGTGGCCTGCTAATATAAAAGTGATTTTGAGTTCTGCTACTATATCGTGTATTTTGATTACTTGTTTGCTGTAGGGTCCTCACATCTGGTATCAGAGCGCTTTCTTGGGCTTGTTGGGTGAATTTTCTGCCCAAATTTTTTTTTTCGCTTCTATTGCAGGTTCGGATCTGGGAATAATCCCTATCCGCTTAACTGTGGGAAGTACTTGGGCATAAGCCCTAAAACTCATTGTGAGGAGTACCACAGGAACCCCGAAATAGCTGGCCCATTGAGAGGACCTGCCAGTGAAAAGGGCAACGACCCCTACCTGATTGACTAGTTCCCACCTGTAAGGTAAACCAAGAGCTGTCGTTTGTGGCCAAGCGGTTATCAGTTTTACCTGAGCCGTGGAGTGAGGGGTACTGCCCCAATACGTAAGCCGTCAGATAGCATTGGTGGCCCGATTGAATCCCTTGAACCGATAGGAAGCCGCACATACCTGGGGTCCATATCTATTTTCAGTTGCACAATCGCAGATTTCCTCTGTCCAGAACTATTGTCGATCAGTTCCGCGCCGTTGCAAATCCATTTGTTGCCGATCACTTCCGCGCCGTTGTAGATTCCACTGTTTTCGATCACTTTCGCGCCGTTGCAGACCCCTTCCTGAAAAAAAAAAAATAAATAAATAAATTAAATTAAATAAAAAAAACTGTTTTTCAGCGATATCTCCTTGGTTTCAACTCTGTTTTCCCTGAAACTTCACTGACACTTCTGCAATTCCATTCTGCATATTTCATTCCTGAAGACCCTATCCCAAATTGCACTTCCCAAAACCCGAAATCCCACATTTGTCTATTTTTAGGGTTTGCAATAACTCCTTCAATTTTCACCCAAACGCCTTCAAATTTTTCCACCATATTATTTTCCTCATTCTGCTTCTTTGTCCCTCTCTACCAAATTTTCTCATTCTTTCACCCCGCTCCTAAAATCCCCGTTTTTTGCTTCCCTGTCCTTTCGACAGTGTCCAAAACTTACTCAAACCCAAATTACCCTTCCGATTTTTCCCCAAATCCAAATTTTCCTCTACTGAAACAGTTTCTATTTTTATTTTTCTACCCACTTCCCAAAAAAAAAAAAACTCTTGGTTATGGTTGTCACCTGCACAGGAGCAAAAACCATGGAGGAAGCACTTGCAGCCATCCAAGCCAAACTCCAGGAACTAGATGAAAAATTTCTCGGTCTCCAGCTTGAGCATTCAGCTATGAACACCAGACGACAGTCCGAGTCTTCATCAAACAATGGGTTCTCTTCTTCCAGCAATTTTCGCGGTCTGAAGCTAGATTTTCCTCGCTTCAATGGTACTGACCCGACTGGATGGATCTATCGTGCAGAACAATATTTCAGTCTTCATAATACTTTTGATGTCCACCAAGTTCCACTTGCCTCCTTTCATTTGGAACAGGAAGCTCTTCAATGGTATCGTTGGTACATCAAGGCTCATGAAGAGCCAAAATGGCCTGATTTTTGCCAACTCCTTTTGCAACGATTTGGTGCTAGTGCTTTTGATGACTTCACAGGAGCTCTCACTAAACTTCACCAAATTGGCACTGTGAAAGAGTATCAAACTGAATTTGAGAAACTAGCTAATCACACTGAAGGATTACCTGATGACTTCTACCGGAGTTGTTTTATCAGTGGTCTAAAGGATGCAATTCGCTCTGAGGTCAAAATGTTCAGTCCCAACACAATGATGGAAGCCCTAGGGTTGGCTAAGTTGGCAGAAGACAATATGGTAGCCCAACAGCACTCCAAATCCTCTTTTGTTCCCTTCTGAAATATGGGTTCTCAACGACCTCCCATTCCGCCAGCTCCTCGCTCACCTCCAATCAAGCATTTGTCTGAAACAGAGATGCAGGCACGCAGAGAAAAAGGGATTTGTTATAATTGTGATGAGAAATTCACTCGGGGACATCGATGTGTTCAACAAAAGCTCTATCTCCTGGATGTGGATTCTCCACCTGCCTCTGAAATTGGTGAAGAAGCTTCTGATACAATGGATGCTCCGGTTGACACTCAGGAGCCGCCTACTGACCCTCCTTCTCAGGACGACCAGCCCGAGATATCCCTCCATGCTTTAGCTGGAGTCACTGCCCCCCAAACAATGCGGGTACGCGGTTACTTCAAGAAGCTTCCTCTTACAATACTCATTCATTCTGGCAGCACTCATAATTTCATTGACCCTCGGATCGCCAAACAAGCTGGTTGTTTTATCCATCCTTGCTCCAACTTTGAAGTCATGGTTGCCAATGGGGGCACCTTACCTTGCAAAGGGAAGTGTCGTAACGTGCGTATCTCTATGGGAGATTATAACCTCTGCTCTGACATGTTTTCCTTGACCTTAGGCAGATGTGATGTGGTTTTGGGTGCTCAATGGTTGCGCACACTTGGCCCCATATTATGGGATTTTGCTGAACTTTGGATGCAGTTCTCCCCCGATGGACACAAACACACATTGAAAGGATTACAACCAGGGTCTCTCAGCATCATCAGTTCACATCGCATGGAAAAACTCCTTAAGAAGAGTTCCCATGGTGTCATCGCTTAGCTCCATTCCATTCAAATGCAACCATCAGCGACCCCCACTACTCCTTTGGATCTCCAACAAAGTCTGGATCGATATACAGGTGTTTTTGCTGAACCAGTAGGACTTCCACCTTCACGACCAGAGGACCATCGTATTCAGCTCCTTCCTGGCAGCATTCCTCCCAACATCAGGCCCTATTGCTACCCATTTCACCAAAAAACCGAGATTGAACTCCTCGTTAGGGACTTACTGAAGCAAGGTATTATTCGCCCAAGCACAAGTTCCTTTTCTTCACCAGTTCTTCTTGTCCGCAAAAAATATGGGTCATGGCGCCTTTGCATTGACTTCCGAGCACTTAATCACCTCACCATCAAGGATAAGTTTCCAATTCCTGTTGTTGATGAGCTTCTTGATGAGCTTCATGGTGCTCAATTTTTCTCCAAGTTGGATCTTCGCTCTGGGTATCATCAAATTCAGGTTCATGAGGATGATATCCCTAAAACAGCTTTCCACACACATGATGGCCACTATGAGTTTTTGGTCATGCCCTTTGGTCTCACTAATGCTCCTTCCACATTCCAGGCCTTGATGAATAAAATATTCCGACCCTATTTGCAGAAATTCATTCTGGTATTTTTTGATGATATCCTCATCTACAGTAAAACATGGGCTGAACATCTCCAGCATCTGGCTCTTGTAATGCAACTTTTCTCTGATCATCATCTCCATGCCAAAAATTATAAATGTGTTTTTGGCTAAAAGGAAGTTGAGTATCTCGGGCACATTATCTCAGCACAAGGGGTTCGTGTGGATCCTACCAAAATCACTGCCATGAACAATTGGCCGCCTCCTAAGACACTCAAGAGCCTTTGTGGGTTTTTGGGGTTGACTGGCTACTACCGCAAGTTTGTCAAGGATTATGGGAAGATTGCAGCTCCATTAACTACTCTATTGAAAAAAGATGCTTTTACATGGACACATGTTACTGAGTGTGCATTTGACAAGCTGAAACAAGCTATGTGTACTACATCTGTTCTAGCTATGCCCGATTTTTCCAAGCCCTTCACTATTGAGAGTGATGCTTGTGGCAATGGACTTGGTGCTGTTATCCTTCAAGATGAACACCCCATTGCGTTCACCAGCAAAGCCCTTTCCGGTAAGAATTTAGATTCCTCTACATATGAGAAGGAAATGATGGCTATTTTGCATGCAGTACAAAAGTGGCGACCCTACCTCTTAGGGAATCATTTCTGCATCAAGACTAATCACCAGAGTCTGAAATATTTCCTAGAACAGCGGGTATCCTCCCCCGCAAAACAGAAATGGGTTAGCAAACTCATGGGTTATGACTATGAGATCACTTATAAGAAGGGTAAGGACAATATTGTGGCCGATTCCCTTTCTCGTACATTTGATTCCCAAGGTTCTCTTTCCGCTATTTCTATGCCTGTTCCAAATTGCTTGTAATCGGTTCAACAGGGTTATGTCAATGACTCTTCATTATCTCACATCATCCAATGCTTGGACAACAACCCTTTTGTTGTCCCACATTACTCTTGGCATGGTGCTTCACTGCGATACAAGGGTCGTCTGGTGCTTCCCCAGAACACAGCTCTTCAACAAGCTATCTTCTATGAACTCCATGCTTCTCCGTCAGCTGGGCACTCTGGTTTTCTCAAAACGTATGAACGGGCACGGCGCAACTTCTTTTGGCAGGGCATGAAAGGACAATTCAATAGATGGTGGCTGAATGTGATACCTGCCAGTGCAATAAGGGTGAAACAACACCCCTTCCGGGATTGCTTGAGCCCTTGCCCATACCTACCCGGATATGGACAGATATTTCTATGGATTTCATTGAAGGGCTCCCTAAATCTGGAGGGAAGACTGTGATTTTGGTTGTGGTTGATCGCCTCTCCAAATATAGTCATTTTTGTGCTCTCAACCATCCCTATACAGCCTCTTCCGTTGCTCAAATTTTCCTGGACCAAATCTTTCGTCTTCATGGAATGCCTTCTTCCATTGTCTCGGATCGTGATGCGACTTTCACCAGTCATTTTTGGACAGAACTCTTTCACCACACTGGCACCAAAATGAAGATGAGTTCAGGTTATCACCCCCAAACGGATGGTCAGACTGAAATTATTAATAAATGCTTGGAAACTTTTCTTCGTTGCTTCTCCTCTGAGCAACAACATCAGTGGGCAAAGTGGCTCCCTCTCGCTGAATGGTGGTACAATACCTCTTACCACACTGCCTCTAAAATGACTCCATATGAAGCAGTTTATGGTCAGGCACCGCCAGTTCTTCTTCCTTACACCCCCAGCAGTTCTCCAGTTTAGGCAGTTGACGCGGTCCTTCGAAACCGCGATGAGGTTCTTTGCATTTTGCGCGAAAACCTTCACATGGCAAGAAATCGCATGAAGCAGCAAGCGGATCAGCACCGTTCTAAGCGCACTTTTGAAGCCGGTGATATGGTTTTTCTTCGTCTCCATCCTTACAAGCAATCCTCACTAAAACTCAAAGGGCGTCATAAGCTCGCTCCAAAGTTCTATGGGGCATATAGGATTCTTCAGAAGATTGGGTCTGTTGCTTATAAATTGGAACTTTCGCCTTCTTCCCGCATTCATCCAGTATTTCATGTCTCTTGTCTGAAGAAAGTTCTTAGCACCAACATCAAAGGCCAAACTATTTTACCAGAACTGGATAATGAAGGATCCATCTTTTTGGAGCCGAAGGCTGTCCTCAATAAGCGCACTCGTCAGCTTCGCTCTCGCTCTATCACAGAGGTCTTAATTCAATGGCACGGAATGCAGCCCGAGGATGCTACATGGGAACCACTCCTTCAGATTCAACGATAATTTCCACATCTAAAGCTTTGAGGACAAAGCTTTTTCTAAGGGGGAGGGGATGTTAGGAACCAATGTCAATCCTTCTCTTTACCGTGTTAGTATATTGTGTTGGACGCATATGCTTTGTAAGTCGTCCCATAGTAATTGTTGATCCATAGTTTGTGTTATTGTTGTTGGGCGCATATGCTTTGTAAGCCGCCTGTAGTATTTGTTGATCCATAGTTTATATTGGCCCATGGTTTTGACCCATAGTATTGGCGCCTATTTTTAGTATATAAGTGTGTGTTGAGGCCAAGGAAGGGACCGTTAAGTTATTTTGTATTGAGCTTGCTCAAAGGAGGTTGCCCCCTCGAAGTGGCCTGCGATTAATATAAAAGTGATTTTGAGTTCTGCTGCTATATCGTGTATTTTGATTACTTGTTTGCTGCAGGGTCCTCACAAAGTCAAGCATTTTGCATGCCATAAGTGTGGCCACTATGCTTCACAATGTCTAAAATGGAAGAAAGGGAAGAGTAAGTATCAACAGGTAGCAACATTTGTAGAAGATCAAGTGAATTTTCTCATAATTTCAAGAAGCAATTTTTGTTAGTCTCTTGTATTTTTGGCACAATTTCCAATAGTGCATGGTTCATGGACAGTGAGGCTTCTTGTCACATGATGGGGACACATGAGTTGTTCATTAGATTGTCAAAGATAAACTCATATTTGTATGTAGAGATTGGCACCCATACCAACTATGTTGTAAAGGGAGTTGGGATAGTCAGGTTCCAACTATAGTTAGGAGTATCTTTGCAGGTGGTAGATGTGTTATACGTACCAGAGCTCAAGATAAATTTGCTCCCAAGTTTGTAAATCGAGGACTATGGATATGCCATCTCTTTTGAGGGTGGTTAGGTTCTTATTCATCCAAAGGGATATAGCATAGACTCGACACGAGTTCATGGTGTCAAAGAGGGCAGGGTATATAGGTTACACGGAAATCCTATAGTTGGATCCAAGGGAATCTTGGATCGTGGATCTATGTCAGTGAGATAGGATAAGGAGAAAAATACTTCGAAAGGTGAGTAGAGTTTACATATCTCCAGTGTGGGGAGTCAACCTTCAGATGGGAAGAGGAACTTAGCCCCTTCCAATTCTACCAAGAGACCTACTTGGTGCATGATAACATTGATCGATGCTCATGAGCAAGAGAAGGCTCCTAGGAGCACATTGAGGGAAAGCAAGCCTTTGACAAAGTTTTCAAACTTCATGTCACTGATATGTAGCATCATCTATTCAGTGACTTACAGTGATTAGGGAGCAACTAAGCAATAGGGTGGAGGGATGTTAGTTTGTAGGATGTTTGTGTGTGATAATGTCCCAGGGTTAGAGGGAGAATCATTTCTAGGTGGCTCTCCGAGAAGTACCTTCCTCACTAAGAGGGATTGTTGATGTTTATTGCATTGGACAAGTACTTCCACTAGGATTTTTGTGTCTGATTAGTGGAAGTCATCATTAATACCTCTCAGACTTAGGATATTCACTTTAATTAAGTGAACTATTAAAGTGAATGCATTTTTAGATTAATTAAGGGATCGGTTAAGTAAAGGGCCTAAGTTTTAGGCTCTAATGACTTAATTTAATAAAGTGAATCTCAACCATTGATCTCAATAGAATGAGATCTAATATCAATTGTAGGAGATAGGATTTTGGTTCATCTTAGGGATATAAAAGGTATCATAGGTGAGAGGAGGAGACACAACAATCACATAGTGAGTGAGTTCTCATTGATTGGTTGGAGAAGGACTTTCATCTAAGTGTACATAGGCAAAGTTCTAGGAAAGCAGCAAGGAGCAGCAGAGAAGGTAACAACCAACAAGATCGAAGGACAAATCTTGAGGTGTGATATGTTGTCTTATATTTTTTGCATTATTCCTCAGTGGGTCATTATCCCAGGACAAGAGCCTAGCTTTCATCTTACTAAAATCATCAATTTCTAGTTTTTCCCTATTGGGGTTTTCCAAGGTAAATAA
>LPNX010750906.1:261698-272343 GCA_001517045.1 Pseudotsuga menziesii
ATTTTTTTGTTAGGAACGAACATTGAATCATTTCCCCACACATGGTTTTAAAACCATATGCAAGGCCCTCCTATAACCATGGGTTGTTTAGGAAGCCTTGCACATAGTCTTAAAACCATGTGCAAAGCCTCCTAAACCATGTACAATAAAACCATGGGTTGTTTAGAATTCTAAACCATGTACAATAAAACCATGGGTTGTTTAGAATTCCTTGCACATGGTTTTAAAACCATGTGCAAGGCCAACATTTTTTTGCGATAATTTAATTTTGTGTTTTTTTCTTGACCCACATATTTTTTTACGGATAATTAAATTTTTACTTTTTTATTGTTTTGTTAGGTAGGAAGATTACAACATCTCCCCCATATTAGATTGTTTTTGTGGTAGACATTTATTTTGGCCTACTAGAAAATTTATTTTGTATTAATAAAAATAACTTTAGGAAAGTGATATTATTATTTTTTTGTGTTACAAAATCTCTCCCATAATATTCACTATCACTATTATTTTTTACCGACATGTTACAAACGTTACTAACGTTACATCACGTTACAAGATCTCCCTCGTACTGGGCTGTAGAGCGCCTCTTCGTGCAATAATAACTTATAGAAAATTAAAACTACAAAATCAATGATTATATAGAAATCAATGACTATATAAACTTGAATCAATCAATCAAAAGAATAAACACAGACCCAGTTGAGAACACGGTGCCTATCCATGAGTTTATCAAACAAGTTAAACAACTTTGCTATTAAAATATAAAATACATATACTCTCCTTAATAATCCAAATGGCTGAAATGTGAGTGTTTACATATACTCTCCATAAATTGTAAACACTTACTCCCTTTCCTCTAATGAACGCCTCCTGGTGAGTAAATTCTTCCATTAAACATGGAGGAAATAATCCCTTGAGTTTATCGCTACCATATTCTCATACATTGAATAAATAACACATGAACATGTCCATTTTTTCTATTTGTTTGGAATAATGCCAGAATTGCTTAATACTAAGTGGAGTTTGCTATAAAACAAAATGAACTGGAAAAGAAACTAGTTATGTTTCAAACTAACGAAGATTACAATTATTATAAATGGGAAAACGTTGAATCAAAATATTGAATAACATATTGATAAATTTGCTATTAGTTTATCCCAATACTACTATGCAAAACTTTCTAAATTTACTTTCACACAAAGCTTTTGAAGGAATTGACCAGTGACCATTTCCGGATGTTGTGTCCACTTGCTAAAAGCGAAGCCACGATAGCCAGTGATTTAGTGGCAAATAATTAAGTTATCCATGCTTACATTTCTGCTTCAACAACGTGTAATATGCGACTCTTATCATTGAATAAGAAATAATTTTAGCCAAATGAAACTATAGACATTATAGATGAATATAAGCTTCAATCAGCAGACCGTAATGTACGATCAAAAGCGCTTAAAGAGTTTGGATGCAAGGACTGAAGCATGGTCCGAGATATTTGGAAGCTAGAACAGCTAGCATTCAAATAATATCTTGATCCACATTCCACTCGTGAGATCCCAACTCTCAAATTTTATATTGGAGGAGGACATATTAATCCATTAATTCTTGTGATCTATGTTGTGATATAATAGATGAATTGTATTATGTTGTGATATAATAGATTAATTGTAACCTGAATCATTATAGGTGTCGCAATAGATCATGAATTGTAACTATTTCGCATGTGATTTTATTTTCTTATTATACATTCATTGGGTAGACTGACATTGGCCCACCTGGTGAATCCCTCTAATTCTTGAGTGGATTTGATCCCTCTAATGACAGTAGCTTATTATTTTAATTGATTATCATGTTATCTACTTCAAAGATTGCTAATTGTGTCGAGGTATTTAACAAGTATTATTCCAGTACAAAAACTAAATATAGTAAGCTTACATGGATATATTCCCTCGGCACATGTAATATCAATGGAAAATTTGACGCCATGTAATTATCTGCAAAAATATGTTGGCCTTGCACATGGTTTTAAAACAGCGATTCCAACCAGCTAAAGAACTGGTGAACTCTCACAAGCACCATGTGAGAGTTGGAGTTGAGTTGAATTAGTTGCTCCTCACGCGAGATAGTCATTGATAGGAATATCATACTTGAGAATTGGCGTTTGCACGAAGAGATGTAAGCAAAAATGATGTTATACATATCTAAATGCAAATAACGGTTTTTTAAATTCAAACGAAAAGTGTAATTAAATTGTAATTGTTGTACTTCAAAGCTGGAAAGAATATTAAAATTTCCTTAGTTTCAGAAATTGTAGCCGGCAACGAAATCCCAAGTTCAGAATTTACAAATGTGTTTTACTAGCATAGATCTATCTTAAAAAATAATCTACCAATTGTCAAAATAGATCAAATTTCTAACTGTAAATATTTTTTAGTGGAAATGTTGAAAAAATGTACAGTAATGTAGAATGTGCCTCTTCTAAGCAAAACAAAAGAAGAGTGATTGTTTGGGGTAAAATGGAAAACCCTAGACTGGTTGTAAATCTAAACCATATTTTCATTTATTTAACCCTTGCAAAATTATTGTCTCTATTTTCTAGTTTAACAATTTATTCAATCCTTAATACTTATTACTTACATTGAGATAATCCTCATAATTCTATCTATGTTTTCAACTTAACATGTTCCTTACAATGTTGATCAAACTCCCCGTTTTGTGTCATCGCCCACAACTGAATCCATCCTAGATCCAAATCCTAGGCTCTATCAAGCGCCAAGAGGGATAAAATCTCTCGAGGTGCAAACCTCTTCTCAGGTATTGCACTCAAGGAGGTTTGCACCTCGGGAGATTTGATCCCTCTTGGCGCTTGATAGAAACTAGGATTTGGATCTAGGCTGGTTTTAATATAATTGCATCGAGAGAAGCGAGGTGTTCTACACCCCAGTATGAGGGAGATGTTGTCATGTAACGTTATGTAATGTGACACTACCAAAATTATAAAGTAAAGATCCATTTTAAACCCAGATTTATCAAACATCGAGAGGGATCCAGTTTCTTGAGGTGTACATTTTTATACCATTTGGATCCCTCTTGGTACTTGATAGATTTGGGTTTAAAATGGATCTATGCTAGTTTATTTTTTTATTTTTTTATTTAAGTCGATATGTAATTTATATTTTTTTATTTATGTCGGCTAACATAACGTGACTAACGTAACAAGATCTCCCCCATACTAGGTTGGAGAGCACACCGCTTCTCTCGGTGCAAAAATCCATGTGCACTCACAAAATAAAAAAGTTAAAGCCAAACAAAAAGTAATAAAAAATCCATGTCCACATAAAATAAAAAATTAAAACCATCATAGATCCATCTAAACTAGGTGCTTATCAGGCATCGAGAGGAATCAAATTTCTTGAGATGTAAATTTTTCTCAACATGTAAAAATTTAAGATAAATAAAAACAACACACCTCAAAAAATTGGATCCCTCTTGGTTCTTGATAGATCAAGGTTTAAAATGGATATATGTGGATATGAATGTACATAGAGTTGGATTTTCCATAGATCAAACTTAACTTGTGGTAATTGAGTTCTACGATGATCAACTCAAATTATATATGCAACTTAATGGTTGAATACATTAAGAGTTGGAAAATGAAAAATACATTATTATATATGTAAAGTAATACATCACCTTCATCAATTATGAGTACAACAACAACTAATGAGTTGGAAAACTAAAAACACTCACTATTGATGTGTATAGTGAAATATATATTGATATTTAGTTTACCTCAACGTAAATCATTTACATAAAGCAAGAGATAGCGCCCATGATAGGAATCTGTCAAATACACCATGGTGACATGAATTGACATCCAATTCTATATTAATTTTGCTTTTCCTTTTATTCAATTCATAATTTTCAAATGGTAGAAATCTTAATTAATTTGTTTTTATGTGGTTCACAACACTAGATAACAATGCTAGCTATGTCCATGAAAAGCTTCCCCAAAATCAGCGAGAGAACATGGGGTGGTCGAGCATTTTCAATATAGTGGGGGCACAGTAACAAGAGCATCTTATAAACTCATTTAAGGGCTCAAACATGTCACTTACCAGGATTGAACCTAAGTGGGGAGAGTAGTAATGATTCCTCCCAACCACCCAAGCTAAGTCTAATGGACATAAATGGTAAAAATTGTTATTTTTTTAACACTAAATTTTCATTAAAAAAAATGTAATACAAATTAATTCTCTTTGATATAAAACTATAAATAAGATGAAAAAACATGAAATTAACGTATAAAAAATATTTTATAAAATTTAAAATAAAAGTTAAAATAAGAAACTTCTTACTTTACATATGATGATAGTTAAAGTTCACTCATACCAAATTTGATCTATCTATCTTTGGAGCCTAAGAAATGAAAAAGATTATTGAGCCGAAAGGCGCTCTACAGCCCAGTATGGGGGAGATCTTGTACAACCCAGTATGGGGGAGATCTTGTAACGTTACGTAACGTTCCTCGTGCATGTAATGTTACTCATGTAAATGTCGGCTATAAATAGTATGAGGAGATCTTGTAACTTTATGTAACGTTCCTCATGTAAATGCCGGCTATAAATATGTACTTCTATTTACTTATGATTTCGGATTATGAGAGAGATGTTGTAACTTTATATAACATTTCTGATGTAAATGTCGGCTATAAATATTTACCTATAATATAAATTTTGTAAACCATATTTTAAATTCTTCAAAATTATGGATTTAGATTTTTTTTAAATGTGTGGCACCAAAAATATTTGTAACAATGTAATTTTGACAATTGATCACCATCTTTGTGAAGTGCCAGCCTATATTAACGCTTATATCCATTACATTGAAAATATTCAAAAGTATGTTATACGAAGAGCAATATAGCTTCCATGTGTGGAAACGGTTAGTGTTGGCTTTGATCATATTGTTATTGACTTGTCACTCACTCGCTTTGCTATTGCTATCACAAGGCACAGAGCATTTTATTTATTGAACAAATAATATCTATTTCTTTATTTTGATATAGTTTTTAATGATTTTGATGATGAGTATATGTCCAACAGAAAATAGTATGTAACTTCTAAATTTATACATAATGCAAATTCATAACCTTACACAAAAAATGACATTATTTTAAACCTACTTTTTATAGGCTTTAGTGTAACTTTATTTTCATGACATTATTTTAAGCCTGTTTTTTAAACTGGCTTTAGTGTAACTTTATTTTCATTGCAAAAAATAGTGAAAGTTTGGATTTCCAATTGTAGGGAGAATTCCGTCCAAAACGCTCCCAACAAAGTAAGATATATGCTATCCAAGAATTTTGTTTGTTGAATTTCAGTTTTGGAGTTGAAACTAACTTGGTACTGCAGGATACAGATGATCATAAGGTATTACAATATTGCCAAGGGCAAGCTGGGATGGCTGGAAGAAAAGCGTGCGCTCAACCAGCTCCAATGAAGATGACTGGAAAGAAGCTCCCGAAAATCATGAATATGAAGACAATGATTATATTTACACTTGTCCCAAGCCTTGAAATCGCTCGTAATTTGGCTGTGCTTCACTGAACTGATCAATGGCATATTTGTCTATTTGATTATGTTTGGAACACAATAGCATCAAGGCTTGGTATTTTTTTAAGAGGCTTTGGGTCTTTGAAAAATCTTAGGTTGTTCATCGTGACTTTTGACTTTTATTAAGTACATTAATAATATTGAGCTACTACAAAATTGGTTTTTCTGAATATTTATTTTGATTATTAAAATGTAAATTGTTTCTTAATTAAAAATTTTGATTAAATTTACATGATGAGAAAGAATCTGGTCATTTTCAAATTATATGCGATTTTTTTGTTCTTTCAATAGAAAGGAAAACCATATTTTGGCAAGGATTGCCATAAAATTATGGCAAACAGGTCTAATATTTAGATTACCACTTTTTACTTTTTGTAATTTTAAAGAAGTTGCTGTGTTTTCCTTTTATTTATAATTTACTAAGATATTTAGGATAGATATACTATTTATTTATATTTGATGTGTTTTCCTTTTATTTATAATTTACTAAGATATTTAGGATAGGTATACTGTTTATTTATATTTGATGAATATACTGTTTAATGTGTAATATTAGTGATTATTACATATAACTACCAGCACTGGGATTGTGATTGCTAATAGGAACCTTATCCATGTTCCAACCAGGATTTTGTAAATAATTATTTTATATATAAGCACAACATCACATAAAT
This sequence comes from Pseudotsuga menziesii, assembly GCA_001517045.1. NCBI lineage: Eukaryota > Viridiplantae > Streptophyta > Pinopsida > Pinales > Pinaceae > Pseudotsuga > Pseudotsuga menziesii. The sequence continues at coordinate 267,982 of LPNX010750906.1, forward strand.
TTAAAGCATACGTATCGAAACCTTACATATCCTCAATTTTCTTCTTTACAAATATCCACATGCACTAATGAATTCAACTAATTTCCAGGGATCCTGCGATAGCTGGAGCGAATGTGTAAAGTTGCGCCATGCATGATGCTTAATATGGGAAAGTGATTTGTGTGAGAACAGTGATGAGCCTTAGGAGATCAACATGCCAAATAGTTGAATGAAAGTGTATCGGTGTAAATGTCTAGGCTATCCGCTACAAAGCATGAGAGTGGTACTGAGTGCAGGAAGTAGATCTAAATGCACATGTGCTATTTTTATTTGAAGTTGTGTAATTTCGAATTTAATGAGGTTTTTATGAATAATGAAAAGTTATAATTCATCCAATTTAATCAATAACCAGCCTAGATCCAAATCTTAAGCTCTATCAAGCACCGAGAGGGATCAAATCTCCCGAGGTGCAAACCTCCTTAAGTGCAATACCTGAGAATAGGTTTACACCTCGGGAGATTTGATCCCTCTCGGCGCTTGATAGAGCCTAGGATTTGGATCTAGGCTGGTTTCAGTGATGGGAGGTGACACAAAACTGGAGTTTGATCAACATTGTAAGGAACATGTTAAGTTGAAAACATAGATAGAATTCTGAGGATTATCTCAATGTAAGTATTAAGTAATAAGGATTGAATAAATTGTTAAACTAAAAAATAGAGATAATAATTTTTTAGGGATTAAATAAATGAAAATAGGGTTCACATCGTGATCATTCTCAATATATCTTCTTCATCTTTTCTTATCTTCACACCCGACAATTTTGACATCTTCTCATATTGATCAAATGAGAAGGGAGGTTGAAATCGTAGACATGCCAAATCTTTAACTCGAGATATTGCTGTAAATGTCATACCCTATCTCTCTTGCTTTCCAATATTAATAGTAGCTTTGTCCAATGTCAATCCTTGTGACTTATGGATTGTTAAGCCCCAAGCGAATTTGAATGGAAGTTGTTTTTTATTACTTCTTTCGATAGATGTAATAGGAACCACTTGAGGAAACGATTCATCCCATGGTACCCCCACATAATTATCAAATTTTATTAAAACACACGTGGGTGGTTCTGGAGGCGAACTTCCAGGGTTATATACAATTTGTTGTATAACTCCAAGAGCACCATTGACGAGTCCTGCATCAATCCATAGGTTTGATGTCAACATTACCCTTGCTCCTATGGCTATCAATAATTCAAGTTCCAACCTTTCTTCATCTCCTTCTGTAGAATAGTTGGTTCTTACATATGTAGCAATACTGGTTGCAATGGGACAGCTTAGGCCTCTTATTAAATGCTTGTTATGACAGTTTACATCATCATTCATCGCAAACAAATGTATCGCCTTATATAATGACTTTTTCATTGAAGCATCCAAGGAGGTATCTGTACGAGTCATCAACAATTTCCAATCCTCAATTGTTGGAACTGCATCTCAAATATTCATTAACAAATTACGAAAATATATTTGTTCATTGCTTTGTCCATTCTGTCGAAACACAATATCGAGGGTCACAACTGTTGTGAATGTGTTCCACAATTATTTTGCAATACCTTCTGATGCATATATAGGCTTATCCATCACAGGTGGCAATTGTCCCAAATCACCGACTAATATAATTGATCTTCCACCAAAAGGTATAGTATCATTTTCTAGGAAGGCTTGGCAAAGTCTTAAATCTATTCTGATTAATAGATTTTTTCCAATAAAACTCATTTCATCGATCAAAATATATTTAACAGACCTCAACTCTTCTTGTAAGTTAATTAAACTTGGTCCTCGTAAAGGATTAATTTCCTTGATCGGTATATGAAGTGCAGAATGAACTGTTGTTGCAGATATGTTGAAAGCTACCACCCTTGTAGGAGCTAGAAGAAGTAATGGACTTTTCCCTGGATGCGAGAGATTTGCAAGTGTATTTTTAATGGATCCAATCAAATACAACTTTCCTGTACCCGCAGTTCCTTGGATTATCATGCGTAGTGGATCAACACCTGTTCTATAATGCTCAAGGATAACATTGTATGCGATTATCTGATTATCCCCCAAACTATCAATCGAGTAAGACTTTGGATGTTGATTAGTAGAAATCTTTTTCAGTTTTCACATTTCATAGATGAAATGAATTGCACGACTGGAGGTATCCTCATCTACAAAAGCAATGTTCCAATCATTCATACGATCAAGATCCCTATGTCCAAGCATCTCAAACTCATTATAATTTATAAATTGATTTTTATATAATCCACATATGATTTCCCATTCATGTTGCCTAGAATCTCTTTGTAGATTTGGATGTTCTTCTTCTATGTCGGATTCAACTCGAGCATCTATAGGCACAGGTTTATGATCAACATGCCAAGGTATATACTGCAAATTTTGCCAATTCTGTACTATTTCATCATATGTGTGGCCTATATCTTTTCAAAAGTCACGAAATGTCTTGTACAAAACCAACTCGGACCAACAAAATTCAACAAACTTCTCATCATTTTTATCAGGAATAGAGTTAAAGCTAGGAAATACACGTACAATGGATGCATTCCTTCATTGTAACCATTTTTCCCCCTGTCAACGTTTGTCATATGACCAGTATTTTGCAACATCTATCAATGTAAGTTCTTCCATATTCTTAGGTCGCTTAGTATATGCATCAATCAAAGAATTATCGTTGTCGGCATTATATGTATCAACTTGTACTTGTTTTAAAACCTTCATACCAACATTTAGAACCACAAAACGACAGCTACATTCTAAAAGAGGAAGCTCTAGAAGCAAATGACATGTCTCCTGTGCACCAATCTCCCTATCAATAATGGATTCACACAACAAACTTGTATATGCATGTTCTGCGGGTTCATTTGGATTCTAGATAAAAGAGACCCGCATTAACATATTGTAGAAAGTTTTAGATCCTTTTTCAGATTTAGTAGCGTATTTCACTATGTAATTAATAACCACGCGCTTGGAAAGTACAGGCTGCCAATCTATATTAGCCCTCCACATCATCAATGTTTCACGATTGTGTGTATTCACTCTGTCATCATTTCTTCTAGGTTCGTACTTTTTTCTCCTTGTTCATCAATGTAAAGTTTTGAATGGTCACATAGATCCCATGGTGCGTGGTACCGACAAACCATTTTTCCTCCCTTCTTTCAAAGACAACTTTTCTCATTGCAAGTAATATGACGCTCGACATAGTTAAGAAGTTCTTCATAATAAATAATTGGATCTGATTGAAATATTTGTTTTGTGTCTTTTACATAAGGATGATCATCTACATTAACTCCAATTTGAATCTTATGTTGATGTCCCTCACGTGGATTTATTGCATGCACACATTTGTTGAAATAATTTTTTGCAGATATAACTTCTATAGGATCATCCCAATTCAAAGTGTCCATGTTGGGAGCATTTTTTAACCAAAGAAACCCATGGATATGAGGAGATCCACGATGTTGTCATTCATAATGACTCCAATAATCTGTAGCTTGATGAAAATGTTCGAAAACCTCTTCTCAAAACATTGAATGTCTCAAGTGCATATAATGTGCTACGATGTGTGGGTTATCAATTACATTTTGACGTCTCCATTTTATCGCTTCACATGGATCTGTAGGACTTGTGCCTGGCATTAATTTAAGCAAATCAGGCCACTGCATATCCGCTACACTTAGTGTGAAGAATATTGTCGAACAACCTATCTGTTGAATCAAGTCGAATAACTCTTGACGACACTTGCTCCAATATGCACGTGTACCTCTTAATACCATTCCAAATCTCATTAATCTTTCTCCCAGTCTTGAATCTGGAAGATTTTGTAAATGTTGTTGTAACTCTTCCATTGTTGTGGGTAGTTCACTAATATTTTTCTTGACAAAAATAGTTGAGGAAGCTTGAGCACGATGTCTCATTATGATATTTAGTAAAAAATATCTAAAGCGAGGGTGCCTTCCAAATCTGTTATCATGATATTTGAGAAGATGTTTTGCGTACTCATGTAGATGGACATTTCTCCTTCGCGGTTGTAACCAATCTGCCTCTCCTTTAGGGAACAATGATGGAAATGCCATATCAAATAATCCAACAGTGTTATACTCGTTAATCGGAGATGAGCCAATGCCTGGCTAGTTAAGCACATTAGTCAATTCTTCATTTGCATTACTTTCATCCAGATTTGGATTATTTGCCCATGCTCTAATAATTTCTATCTCTCGTGGTGCACTTGGTGTTAATTTTGAGCATATAGATCTGTAGACAAACACACAACTCACAAAGAAGATCTCACAATTTACTCAGCCATTGAAGAATGAAACAGTGCAAAAGGCTT
>LPNX010750906.1:274669-348233 GCA_001517045.1 Pseudotsuga menziesii
GTTCCTCTGGATCTTTAATAGATCTACTATGGTAGCGCATGCCAGGAGAAAGAGCCAGTTCCATTATTTCAAAAGCTTTATCCTTTGCTTTTAGCCAGTCATTATCACTCTCAAAATTATGTCTACCAAGTCCAATAGACACCGAAAAGAGTTTTTGTTTTTTTAGACATATAATCATCTTTAACTTCCATTCAGAATAGTCTGAGGCATCTGAGGATCGGGTGAGAAGAGGAACTGATGAATTCATTTCGAAGTTGTACCTGCAAAACAAAAAAAATGATCCAGTAGGAGATCCGAGGAGGAGAAGTGCCTTGTCCGTCGAGGCTCTAATACCATGTTAATTTTGAGCATATAGATTTGTAGACAAACACACAACTCACAAAGAAGATCTCACAATTTACTCGGCCATTGAAGAATGAAACAGTGCAAAAGGCTTGCAGCTGTGAATGCTTTCATTAATCAAAAAAAGTAATCCAGATAATATTTACAATGATGTAAAATGGCTTTAATAGCCACAAGCAATTCGAATCCACATGAGGAAGTTCGAATTGATGACTCTACTTGACTGTAGGTAACCAAGACTTGTCTAAATCACAATTGGAGTTCTAAAACACAACTAACTGTTACATTTAGTATTAAATAATGGTTAACTGACTGTGGTAGGTGAGAAAAGTGCCCCACATGTGTGCAATTAATTAAACCATTATTTAACTGAATGTAACTGACTCCTAACTTGTCTTGACTAGTCATCAACTGAAGTTAAGGACCCAGTAGTTAACTGTCCTTGTCTAAATCATAACCGAAGTTCTAAAACACAACCAACTGTTACATTTAGTATTAAATAATGGTTTAATTAATTTGCACATGTATTGGACCCCTTGCCACACCCAAACTATAGATTTATTTGATGATTCTTGTTTAGAATAAGGTAAATCCCTGCTCCACAGGACCCCTTTTGAGAAGCTAAGTCAAAAAATCCAATAGTGATCTAAAATATAGTAGGGGTTCTAGGATTAAACTGTCCAAATTGATATCTCTAAAAACAAGAAGAACAATATCCCGTGATATACCTACAATCTTGTTGTAAAGAATAATGGGCACCATCTTACAAAATCACCAGTCGCCACATATGAAAAAGAGCGGATAAGGCGAAGACTGTGAACTCACTAAACACCATTGATATAAACATGCTTCAAGAGTGACCTAACTCCAATGTACATTGATATTCAATATGTCTGAGACATCTTCCTAGAGATGGAGCATTATTGGGCAAGTAATAAAAAGATGATCCACTATTTCGGTTTCCTAGTAACAAAATGGACAACCAATAGGGTCATAACCACCTCTCCTATAATAATTCTCACCTATCATAATCATGTTATTTATTACCAACCATGTGAAGCATAAGATATTGGTTGAATCTTGCCACTTCCATATGTGACAGAACAACGATCTCACCCGACGTTCAACAAACCCTGATACAATGGCCTCGTATGCAAATCTTGTAATAACCTTCCCATACGAAGTATTCTAGGACCACAAAATATGGTCCTCTCTATTCACCAAGTGAATACTAGCTTGATGATGTGTAGAAAAATATGATTCCAACTCTGAATTTTCCTATGGTTCTAACTACGAATCGACATCGGATAACCAATATTCTGCACCACAGACATAGTCATCTCTCTTGGCATGATTAAGGAAAAACAATACCTTTGGAATTTAAGATTGTAGTATAGTTGAGGAACGTAATACCCTCTGGTTGAGCCCTTAGACAAATTATTATTTTTGTTATGTTAGACATAGTGGCACAAGGTGCCTTGACTATGGTTTACACGTTAGTATTATTTTTATCATGTTGAACTTGTAAAATAATTAATAAAATAAAAACAATGAGACAACTGATGCCACAAAAGAAAGTATGATGAACCATTATGTTATGAGTAAGGGGTTATGGAAAAGTGTTTATTTGTGTGTGTTGAGCCTATGTTGATTTTGTACACCGTTCTTTTGTACTTGATGGAGCCTCGTGGTTATGTACACTCACGTGTTATGTTACTCCTTGGTTTTATTTACATTGAGATTAATTTTTATTTGAGGATTGGAGTCCCTCTCTCACCTAATGTGCCCTCATGAATTGGATTAGTGTGCCTCTTGGTGTAGACACTTGATGTGTAACTCTTGTTTTCTATTTTTTGAATGTAACTCTCATGTGTGTGTCTCTTTCTCGCCCAAATAGAATTTCTCATGAAGGAATTCAATTTGCTTATGTTGGAAGTCACTCTTGTGTATCGGTTCATGTGTTTGCTCTTGTGCTTATGTTTGGAACTTATGCTTTGATTTTTATGGTCTTGGTATGAGTTCCTTGTTGATCCTATGCCCAAAATGAGTTACTATGGAGCCACTCGTATTTTTCCTAAAGACACTGAAATTTCCATGTATTGTAAGTGTTACTTGCCATTGGGTTATGATTGGATTGTTGTCTTAGAGCCACTGGAATTGCCCTGTAGTGCAAATAGAGGTCATACTTGCCACTGGGTTGTGGTTGGACTGAATTCTTGAGAGAATTTGTGGTTGAGTACGCCCTTTCTTGTGGCATCATAGTTATGGATTGGGGGTGACAATTACAAAGTGATTTTTGTCTTGGATCGTTCCTATGGCTGGGTGGAACATGACATGGTTGATTTCGGTTACGTATTTGGCAAACATAAGTGCTTTATATCATGGTTATTTAATCTATTTGGATTTGTTCTTATTTATTTATGGACTCACATGAAATGTTTGATGAAACATATGGGATATTTGTGGAATAAATTTCTTATGGAATTCAATCTATTTATGCAAGTAGATTTTGTGAAGGAATTGGAAACTAGTTTTTGGGATTTTGTGCACAAATTGATTGATGAAATGATTCTTTGGCACTTCTACTGCAAAACTGATATTTCTGCCCCTGTTCATTATATAATATGTATTTTGATGGTATAGTAGCCTCATAATGGTTTAAGACACTTCTCTTTGATGTTTCTACCTTTTATTTGAAAACTAGTTCTTCTTTGAAAACTAGCCTCATAATTAGTTGTAGGTTCATGATTAAATATGGTGTGAATGCATGTAGTATTTCTTTCGATTTAATTGCATGGTTACAAGTTGATTTTTTCCAAGAGTGACTGGTTATATTAGAAAACTAGTTATTTAGTCTTATGGACTGTCTTTCATAATTACCATGATTAATTATTGTGATTTTAGTAATTAGGCCTTATTTACATGTACTTAAATGTTATAATCCATTGTAATTTATAATCTATGGTTATTTGTTAAACAATTGTATTTGTGATAAGTGTCGTCATTTGTGCACTAAGTATCGTTAAGTGTTGTAATTAACACCTTAATTATTAGTTAACTATGAATAACAATAATTAGCCTTTCGAAGTGGTTATCATCAATCATATGGATTGTATTGAAGGTTTGATGATATTATATAATGTTAAGTAACTATCCTAGCCCTTGGATCATTTGTTGGAATAGTTATTGAATTTATTTTAATTTATTGGTAATTAAAATGATATTGTCAAAATTAAATCACAAAAGAATGAAATTAAACATTTGCTTTACTAATCTGGTGTGCTAAAATTATCTAATTAGTCATAGAGAGCTAATGGTTTTCCATTGAGACCCTTTGATGTCTCTGGGGAACATTACATGTGGTATCAAAGCTACGGTTGCAACATTGTGGTTGATGGGCCTACTGGTCGCTTTAAATTAGTTTGTGAAAGATGAAAAATTGTTTGTTATTTTGAAGATTTAGAAGTTGTTTGAAAAGAATCATATCCTTTTATGCATTTTGCTTAGTTATTTATTCCAAATGTGAAGACTAGTATAGTATACATTGTTTCTTCTTAACTATAAAATTATTTATTATTTGAGAAAATAAATAAATATGATAATGGAAGGTTGAAAAACTTAGAATGAACACATTGTAGCTCACAGTAAATAATTTAACCTAAGAATACCCCGCAAAGAAAAACAGTAGAGGATGGAATTTGAACAGACAACCCCTTATGTCCCTGAAGAGGAGTATGTAGGAAGAATGAGTAGTTCATCCCTTAACTTAGAAGAGTCGGTTAAGAAATGTACAATGAAAGGATCGCTCACCTTCAAGAAAAAATAATGAAAGAACTAAGATCCTTAAATACTACCCAAGAAAAGAAAGAAAGGAAAAGAAAGAAAACTTACTCTAGAATGGACTTTCCACCAGAAAGTTACCATACACCTCCCTTGAGAAAAAGAGCTAGAAGTCTTGTTGGCCCTAGGAAAAGTTATGCAGAATTCGGCCGTAATTATGCTCAGGAATATAAAGAATCTAGTCGCAAGACAGAAAAGAGAAGTTGTGACGGAAGAGAAGCTGCGATGGAAGAGCAGCTATGGCATAAAGATTAGCGACAAGAGAAGTCACGACGGAAGAAACCATGATAGAAAAAGAGTAGAGCAATGAAAATGACAGCTCAGCCGATCGTGGGTAAGGAGTTAGCTAGAATAAAGCACACTTTTGGTAATAAATCATAATTGTATTTTGGGTCGCTATTGCCTATTTTCAGTTGTAACTGAATGTACAAGAAAAGAAATGACAGCATGTCGGCTAACAAAAAATAGTTGGTTGATTAGAACAGGTAGAAGCTTATAAAAGGGGAAAACCCAAGCTATGTGCGGGACTAACATTGGTGATTGATTGTTTTGTTAGAGAAGAGAAGAGGAAAAATGTTTTAGCTAGAGGAAATATTCAGGATGTGTGCGAATCGATAAAGGAGTGAAGAAGAGAGGAAGTATCTAGACCCAAAACCTGAGAGCATGAGGGGAGAGAAGTCTGTCTAAATTGTAAAGAATACCCAGAGAAGGGTCTACAAGTTGAGTGCACAAACAAAAGGTGCTAACATATTTCTCATGCTAGATGGAGAGCGTCTTTGTGTTTTTTCCCATATGGGTTTCCACATTAACTGTTGTCTATGTGTGTCATTGATTAATGTGTTTATTTATGTTGCATGTATGTTGTGAATAAGTCAATCTGAACATGTCACGTCATGCTGCATTTGTTTATGAAGAATCCCTTATGCGTGTCTGTCAAACTAATTATTGAATGAATATGTAATAAGATTGTTATGTTGATCATTATTATATGTGTGGACTCGTAATTAAACTAGCATCTTGAATGAATAGACAAGGGATACGAATTATAAACCCCGGATCCGGCCGAGTGCTATGATAAAGTGTCGTGAGAGTAGTAAAGCCCACATAACTGCAGAAACCTAGTAATGGAAATTCCCCATAAGATATCTCAGGTGAGACTGCATCTGCATCTCAGGTGTTGTCGGCTGAGCCCTGCTCTGTCGAGCCGATATATGGGTCTTTGTTGATGACCGAGGATCTAAACCTGAGTCGAACAGAGGAGAAAGCCAACAAATGGTTTTGTTGTCGGGACCATAAATCATTTCAGTGGGGATATGTTGAGGCACCCGACGAAGCTAAAAATTCAAGATTGAGTGGATTCTAAGGCACTAAAATTTGCATGGAAAGAAAGTGAAGGATCTCGGTTGAATCTGACTGAGTGGTTGGAACAATACCTCTATACAGAGATTCATGATATTTTCTTTTGTGAATTTCATGTTTTGTTGTATGAGTGGTTGTTGAGGCTAGCAACCTACCGAAGAAACTTTCAAGGGGGAGGACCGTTAGATTGGAGCCCTCAGCTGATTCAGCAGCTACAAAGTGTTAGCAACCCCATATCTGGGGCGGTTGAGTTCTGGGTTGAAAGTATTTTGGAAGGATACATCACTGAAATTGTTATCGACATGACATAATTGTATAGTGAGGGAGAGAAAAAATTTCCAAGGACCTAGTGATCATTATTTGAATTCCTTAAAGGTTTGGATCAAGAGGCTTGTGTATGAGAAAGGGATATTAGAATGGAGTCTAAAAAATAAGGATTTGTGCATAGAGATATAGGATATGTCACAAGAGAAGTTCGATAAAAATGGAGCAGAGGAAGTTGAGATGTTTCCTTGTGATAGTGAGACTGAGCTAGAAGGTGGACCTCTAAGAAGTGGAAGAATATTTCGATCAGTAAAGACAAGAAGGACTACGACCAGAAGAGGAAGTTGTAGCATGACCATAATAGGGTACTATGATTTGGCATCGCACTTTGACGAAGGTTCTTGTGATGAGGAAGAGGAATATCAACATATCCCTGAAAAAGAGGAAGAAGAAGAAGCTCAAGATCTAGAGTGCGAGTACACCATACCCACAACCCCACGTACATCTCTAGAGGTACGATCTAGAAACTCATCTCCTAGTGGGTTTGTTAATCAAACTAACAGTAGTCGTGGGAATAATAGACAATGGATTCCCACTAACCAAGAAATTCCTAGAACGAATATAATGGTCGGGAATGATATTAAGTTACCAATCTTTAATGGAAATGGGTTAGAAGACCCAAAGCAACATTGGTTTCTATGTGAACCCATGTGGACTATGTGATAGGTCCAAGATGAAGCCATCAAGAAGGCTCAAATGATCACAATATTTAGGGTCGAGCATTGGATTGGTACATTAAATTGTCTTTGGTTCTGACAGGAGTACCATAGAAATCATTAGATCAAAGACGAGCAGGACTAATAGATGAATTCAGAAAGCACAAATATGAGTCGCTGTGCATTACGAAGATTAAATAACTTAAACAATTGCCTATGGAATCTTATTTGGGATTTCGACCAGAGATTTAAGACACTGATGGCCAAAGCAAGTTTCCAGATGTTAGGCATTCAGTACAAATAATGGTCTATTGCAGCATTGTTACCACATATCTGGATCCCCTTGATGTAGCAAAAGATTGTGTCACAAACCGAGGCCCTCGAATTGGCTAAGAAATTGAAATCCTTACCTATTGGAGAAACTTGTGTTGGAATGATGCAAAATCTAGTCACAACTAGCCAACCTTGTGCTGCAACTTCAAGATATTAAGAAAGGGAAGGAAGTACAAGAAGAGCTATGGTGTACCAGATGCATAATAGAGGGATACCATAAAGAAAACTGCCTTGCGTTTATGGATTATGTCACATTGGGAGCACTGAGCCCAATAAATACACAAGGGATGCCTTGGTGTAGAATATGCCAAACTAGAGGCCATCAGTCGAAAGAATGTTTGTACTTACAGAAGATTGTAAGTGCGTCGACCAATTTATACTGCAAGTTTTGTCGATCATTTGGCCATGATGAGAAATACTGCAAAGCATATCATTTGTTGCAGGAGAAAACAGTTGATACCTATTTAATGAAGAATGACAAACAATTGCAAGCTGAGCAGACTCAAGTTCAATATCCTCAAAACAAATACCCTAAGAACCAGTATCTACAACAACAATACCCTCGTCCTAGGGGGCTGGAAATTTTAGAGGGTGAGGACAAGGAGGAGGACTTGGTCATGGGAGAGTCCAAATTATATGTTATAATTGTGGGTAGCCTGCATATTTTTCCAGGTACAGCACGAGTCCTACTATGAATTGATTGTATTGCAAAGCTTTTGATCATACTTTCAAGCGATGTCTGCAGTGATTGCGAAGTCGCTGGATAGGAATGAGGGAAATCCAAATCCACTGTAGAATCCCAATCCAAACCCCAATCAGAATATCAAAAAGATTTATGTTGAACCAAGGGAACAACATATAGTTTTCATAACAAGAGGAGGTGTTGCGACGAAAGCATATCAAGAAGCAATGTATGGAAAACTATAGGTGCAACCAACATCACAAAGGAATGCACCATTCAACATCGAAAAAGAAAAGAAAGTGTTCTTAAACGCGTGACAAGAATTCGTCAACAGAAATCAAGCGTCAACTTCTGGAAGACCAATATTGGAGATGCCTTAGAGATTTTATCAGCTACTTCGAAAGCAACTGACTGAAAAGGTTAGTAAACTAAAGGAATTCTTTAAAAGTTGCTTAGCACTAATCTAAGATAAATATGTTGTCACATAATTGACAACTTTGATAGAAGAACCTCAAGAAAAGGTACGACCAGAAATAATGGTTAATCATATCTGGAAAAGACTGAAGACTCGTCGCGAACTAAGGATGACTGCACAAATAGGAGATTATGATATGGATTATAGTATTCTAAACTTGGGTTTCGATGTCAACATTCTAACTAGACAAACATGGGAGAGAATGAGAAAGTAGAGACTCGTATGGTCTCTTATCCAGCTTTCATTAGAAGATCAGTCGGAAGTTCTACATATCGGTCAACTGACTCAAGTGCTTGTTGAGATAGAAGTCCTTAGAACTTATGTTGATTTCGAAGTGATTGGAATTGTGGATGATACAAATCTATATACTGCACTTCTATGGATTGACTGGGCCATTGATAATCAAACAATTATAAATTTTAAGAAAATAATATTAACATTTAAAGATTCAGAGCTATGGGTGCTCACACCAATTGATTCGCTCGAAGGACAAAGATATGTCAAGCAAGTGAATAGAGAAGGACAAGGAGATTATATGGACCATATTTATAACATCACTTCTACAAGGAATGATTATGTAAATCCAACGGTTGACAGAAAGCTTAGTTGACAAAGTGTTAGTTACAGTACATCAGATTCTAGAGAAGCTTTTAAAAACTGGCATAACCAATTGCATGAAGTATCGATGAGAATATGCGTAAGAGTTACACAGTCTGTGTGACGGGTAGGTAGTGAGGCAAGTGAGCTACCCACATATGAAGGCTTACTTAACCTAACATCTTTTCTAACAAAATTTGAAGACAAAGTTACTGAACATTAGCACTTATCTGCTATGGACTTTACACTGAAATCTAAAACTGCCAGATGGTGGGTCACACATAAACAATCTATCTCATACTGACCTCAATGCCAACAATTGATGGAGATACGATTTGGAGAGGAGATCAGTTATATTGGTCAGAAGTACATAGGATTGATTAATCATGTTGAGCACATTAAATATTTCCATGCGACATGGGATCAATGCCCGTGATAGGAATGGGTTCATCATTTTGTACATACATTGGACATGATACCAAGGCACTGGTACATGTCGATTGAGCTACGATGAGGGAATATTCAATGGGATGAACTAGCTCCTAGATTTACATGCACATTCGAGTTTGTCGATGATCATCCTTCGATTGATGTTGCATTATAAGTGATCAAAACGAAGATATTTGAAGATATCCCTATGTCGATGTCAAACTTAAATCAGAGCAGCACGACGATACAACACTAGATGGAATGCTATAATGTGATGGTTGGACCTGATGATGATGACCCACGAGACACGAACATCCCAAAATCTGAAGGTACTTGCATGGTGGAGGTATTTGGTATTTCAAGTAACCAGTTCCTAAATCCATTAAAAACTAATAAAGTAAACATTGGATCTCCAGAGAATCCAAAGTTCGCCAACATTGGAGATTATTAAGATGATGAAACTATCAGGAATATCATAAACTTACTGCATGAATTCTAGGATTTGTTCCCTACAAAATTTTCAGAGATGAAGGGGATTTTCGGAGACCTTGGATATATGAAGATATCGTTAAACACTAACGCAAGGCCTGTGAAGCAGCGACCATATCGGTTGAATCCACGGTATAAAGAAAATGTCAAGACAGAATTAGATCGAATGCTAGATGCAGGTATCATAGAACCTGTTGAAGAATCGGAGTGGATCATCGTGATAGTAGTGCAGTATAAGAAGACTACCGGTGAATTACGCATCTGCGTTGACCTAAGAAAATTGAACGATTCCTGCCTACATGACCCGTTTCCGAATCCATTTATAGATGAGGCATTAGAATGTGTCAAGGGTCAAGAATTTTATTCTTTTACTGATGGGTTCTCTAACTATCAGCATATTAGAATCGTTAAGGAAGATCAACACAAGGCAACCTTTGCAACGGAGTGGGGATGTTTTCAATACATAGTCATGCCCTTTGGACTCAAGAATGCTCATGTTATCTTTTCCAGGATAGTAGTGGCTGCTTTCAAGGATTTTATTCATAAGTTTCTTTAGGTCTACTTCGATGACTAGATAGTGTTTGGGCTCATAAAGGATCACATTGATAGCCTCAAAATGATGCTGGAACAGTGTCGACGATATCAAATTTTGTTGAATTTAAAGAAATGTATATTTTGTGCCCCATTTGGAATTTTGTTGGGCCATGTAGTTTGTTGCGATGGAATCCTGGTCGACCTTTCTAAAATTGTGATCACCATCGACCTACCACCCACTGTGAAAGTAAAGCAACTGAGATCAACATTGGGACATACAGGATACTATCAAAAAATTATAAAAGGATATGAAAAGGTAACTGCTCCAATGGAAAAACTGTTAAAAAGGGATATTAAGTTCCAATGGATAGAAAAATGCTAAGAAAGTCTAGATCTCCTGAAGAACAATATGGTCACAACACCCATACTAATTTTTCGAGACTGGAAGAAGGAATTTCATGTACATGCCGATGTGTTGCTTGTCGCACTCAACATTGTACTTATGCAGCCTGGAAAAGGATCCATTGATCATCCTATTACCTTCGCTAGCATGAAATTGTCAACAACAGAGAAGAATTACACTACGACTGAAAGAGAATTCTTAGCTATGGTGTATGCGCTAGAGAAATTTCGACACTATTTGTAAGGTGGACATTCCAAGATGTTCATAGACCATTCAACATTGAAATACCTGGTGAACAAGCCAGTGTTGGGGGGGTATATTTTTCGATGGCTCCTCCTTTTCCAAGAATTTGATTTTGAAGTTATTGTTAATCCAGGAAAACTAACCTTAGGACCATACCACCTGTCGAGGCTTGAAAGTGGAGAACTTGTGAACCTCGATGCTAGTCTTCCTGATGCGAAACTATTTATGATCATGATGTTTTATTATCAATAAAAATATATTATACATCTCTTGAGTATGTGATATGCACCCAAAGGATTTAGTACTACGCAGAAAAACAATTAGTGGTGCGAGCTACAAATTTCCAATTGATAGTTGGACAACTATATAGAATGGGACTAATGAAATTCTTCATCGCTATGTATTGAAACACAAGCGCCCAATGATATTGAATGAGGTGCATGTTGGTATCGCAGGAGACCATTATGATAGAAAAGCTACAGTGCGCAAGATATTGCAAGCGGGATTGTGGTGGTTTCAGTTTGCATGTGTGTCCTAGAGAATATTGTTGCAACTGTGATATCTGTCATAGAACTAGAAAATTGTCACGACGAGATGAAATTCCGCTAGTACTTCATTAACTTTGCAGGCATTTGAAAAATGGGTTGTTGACTTTGTTGGACCTATTAACCCACCAGGAAAGCGAACAGGTGTAAGATACATTATTAGTGCAATGAATTACATGACTAGATGGGTCGAAGCAGTGGCAGTAAAGGATTGTAGTGTTGTGACTGCTACCAAATTTATGTTCGACAATGTTGTCACTATATCTGGATGCCCAAAGATTTTGATAAGTGATCAAGGTACACAAGTTGTCAATCAGTTAATCGAAGAATTAACTAAAGAATTCCATATTCAACATAGGAAGACAACACCATATGACCCACAAGCAAATAGTGTTGTCGAAGCATTCAACAAGATCGTAGAGAACACATTAACAAAGGTTTGCAATGTTCAAAGATACAATTGGGACCATAAAATTTATGCGGTATTGTGGGCTTATCGCACGACTTGTAAGAAGTTAATAGGTCAAACTCCATTCCGTCTAGTGTATGGATAAGAGGTTTTTATGCCGATGGAATACATTGTGCCCAATTTAAGAATTGTTACGATCACTAAAATGACTGACAGTAGTGTTATCGAAGAAAGATTGCTGAAGCTTGTGCATTTGGAGTAAGAACATTTTGTCACATGTTATCACCAAAATGTTGAGAAGGAACGATAGAAAGTATGGCATGACCGGCACATTAAGAATAAGCAATTTTAGGTCGGAGGGCTTATCATCCTTTATGACAGTAATTTCTTAAGGCATCCTGGCAATATGAAAACACATTGGTTAGGGACTTATGCTGTCATTCAAATCACTGAAGGACGTGCAGTACAAATGGAGAAATTAGATGGAACACCTTTCAAATAACTGGTGAATGGAAGCCGGCTAAAGCCTTACCTGGATAGTTGGGACTTTGTCGACTAGAAAAAAAATGCAGATTTATGAATGTTTCTATTTTGCGTCACAGACAATACGTCTATCGAGGAAAAATGAAAGTTTTTGCAAACTATCTATCTATTGCGGAAGGAAAATGGTGGTGCACACTCTTCATTTGTCACAAGGGAAGAAATGTGGCCAAGGCTAAATACCTATCGCAGGAAGAAAAGAGTTGTTACATGAGAAAATTTGGTCATAGTTGAATTAAGGATGCGAGAGAATTCAACGGTGTATTCTTTTGTCACTTCCATCATTATTGCACAATAACTACCACTGAAGCGATAGGGAAAGTGATGAAACTCTTATATGTGTCTATCGCATTGCTTATTGAATGAATCCATGATAAGGTTGTTATGTTGATCATTATGATATGTGTAGACTGGTAATTAGATCGACATCTTGAATGAATAGACAAGGGATGAGAAGTATAAACCCCAACTTCGGTTGAGTGCTATGATAAAGTGTCATAACAGTAGTAAACCCCACATAACTGTATAAACTCGGTTCTTATAGTTCCCCATAAGATATCTCAGGTGAGACTGCATCTGTGTCGCATGTGCTACCGGTTGAGCCCTACTCTGTCGGGTCGATATCTGGGTCTTTGTTGATGACCAAGGATCTGGACCTAGGCCAACCAGAGGAGAAAGCCAACAAGTCCTGAGACTAGTCCATCCATATTTTCAGATGATCGTAATAGTAGAAGGAGAACGTATCAACATAATCAGTTGATGGGATAATTAAGAAACATTAAACCTCTAACCTTTGGTGGCAAAGTTAAACAAGGTGAAGAAGCATAAACATGGTTAGTAGGGATCCATAAGTTTTTCCAATTGCTTAATTATTCATCAACCATGGAAAATATCACTTGGAAAAGTTTAAAAAGTATTTTCGACAAGAATACCTTTCAGAGAAATACTATGATAATAAGATGGAAGAATTCTTTGAACTTAAGCTAGGCAATTTAACTATGGGCGCATATGAGAAGAGATTTATTTAACTATTAACTTATGCAGACTATATAAAAGATGAGAAATTTAAGATTCAAATATTTGTAAGTGGACTGCCGACTTTTTATAGGGATAAGATTCAGTATGATATGCCCAAGACCCTTAAAGAAGTAATTAGGAAGGAAAAACATTTGTATAAGTTGGATAAGAATAAGGAACATAAGAACTTGAAAGATAAGAGGAGTGTTACATGAGACCAAATAAAGAAGGGGACCAAGCGTCGTGTCAATAGAAGTGGTAATTTTCATAAGCAACCAGATTCATATAAGAGACATCTCGTTAGATGTTGGAATTGTAATGAGAATCAATATGTGAGGGATTATCCACATAAGAAATGAGACAACATTCACAACATTAAGGAAGCAACAATAGGTGATGTTTGTAAGACTTGGAGGATTTATGTAGCTTTAGAAGGTACGCGGGCAGAGCATCGGTCTCACATGATAGAAGTGGTAGGTAAGATTGGTAATATAAGTGTATCTATTTTAATTGATTCAGGAGCTAGTAACACTTATGTTGCACCTAGTGTAGTTTTGATTTTTTCTCTTAAGAAAAGTAACCTTTAGGTAGCAGGCCTTGTACATTTAACAACTATAACTAAAAGAAAAGTCACAGAAATAGTAAGATAGTGTCCTTTGGAAATGAATGGTTTAAAGACTTTAACAGATTTGAATGTTATCCCCTTAGGATCTTATGATATTTTGATTGGTATGGATTGGTTAACTACACACCGAGCTAAGTTGGATTTTTACAATAAGACTTATACATGTTTGGATGAGAAAGGAAATAATGTGATAGTTAAAGGAATACATAAATCGATATCTTTAAGATAGGTTACATCCTTACAGTTAAATAAGTGTTTTAGAAAAGGGTGTCAGATTTATGCATCTCACCTGGAAGAATCTAAGGAAAAGGAACATCAATTAGAGGACTACCCAATATTACAGGAATTTGTAGATGTGTTTCAAGATACGGAATGCCTCCTATAAGAGATATAGACTTTGCTATTGATCTAGTGCCCGGTACAGTTCCTTCATCTAATGTCCCTTTTAGGATGAGTACACCTGAATTGAAAGAGTTACAAATGTAGTTAGAGGAGTTATTAAAGGAACTTTATATTAGGCCTAGTGTTTCACCTTGGAGAGCATTGGTTTTGTTTGTAAGAAAGAAAGATGGTATATTGAGACTTTGCATAGATTACACGCAGTTAAATAAAGTAATTGCCAAGAATAAGTATCATTTACAGAGAACTGATGGATTTTTTGATTAGTTAAGGGGTTATGCAGTGTCTCCAAAGATAGATCTCAGGTAGGGTTATTATCACGTCAGAATTAAGGAAGAGGACATTAGTAAGACAACTTTAAGAACAAGATATGGTCACTATGAGTTTACAGTTGTTCCATTTGGTTTGATGAATGCACCAACTACCTTTATGTGCTTGATGAATGGGATTTTTTGAAAATATTTGGATAAGTTTGTGATTGTTTTCTTGGATGACATAATAGTTTACTCTAAGACAAAGAAAGAACTCGAAGAACACTTGAGACTAGTAATGCAGGTACTCAAAGAGAATCAACTTTATGCTAAGTTAAGTAAGTGCACTTTTAATCAGAACAATATTCATTGCTTAGGACACATTGTATCAGAAGAAAGAATCTCAGTTGATCCTAAAAAGATAGAAGCAATTATGAATTATCCTACACCTAAGAATGTGTCAGAAGTTAGATCTTTTATGGGATTAGTAGGTTACCATCATAGATTTATAGAAGGATTTTCAAATATTGCACATCTGATAACTTATTTCCAAAAGAAAAGTATAAAGTTTGATTGGACATTTAAATGTGAAATAAGTTTTCAGAAGCTTAAAGAGATGCTTACCAGTGCACCGGTTTTGAAAATTACGAATCCATATGAAAATTCCGTGGTATGTACAGATGGATGTTAGCAAGGTATAGGTGGTGTGTTAACTTAGAATGGGCATGTTATTTGTTATTATCCTTGGAAGTTAATGGAACACGAACAAAATTATGCTACACATGATTTGGAATTAGCAATCAGTACATGCTTTAAACATATGGAGACGCTACTTAATGGGAAAGAGATTTGAATTAAGAATTGATCACCATAGACTAAAATACTTGTTCTAACAACCTAATCTAAATGCAATACAAAAAAGATGGATGGAACTACTATGTGAATACAATTTTGACATTAAACATATAAAAGGAAAAGAAAATAAAGTGGCTTGTGCACTAAGTAGGAAAATGCATGTGATGCACGTAGCTATCAGTACTAACACTTCATATTTAAAGGATAGGATAAAAGAGACAAATCATACATATGAATTCTTTCAATATGTAAAAGCAGGTTTGCAGCAACATGGAACATCACATAAATTTGAACAGTATAAATTGGAAGATGGAATACTTAAGTATAAGAACAAGGTCTACATTCCTAACTCAGAAAGTGTGAAGAAATTGGTTTTAAAAGAAATGCATGGTGTACCATATGTAGGTCACTATGGTTATCAAAAGATAGTAGCACCAACTAAGAAGGATTATTACTGGCCAATAATGAAAAATGAAATTGCATATTACATATATAAATGCTTTGAATGTCAAAAAGTAAAATTTGAACATAGACATCCAGCATGTTTGTTACAACCTTTACAGATACACGAACGAAAATAGGATGTAGTCAGTATGGATTTTATCACAAAATTACCTAAGACAAGGTCACAACATGATGCTATTATGGTAGTGATATACAAATTAACTAAATCAACTCAGTTTATAACAAAGTAAGACTACACATAAAGAAATTGAAATAGCAGATATTTATATTAAAGAGGTAGCTAGATTACATGGTATTCTGAACGCTATTGTGTCAGACAGGGATTCAAAATTCATAGGTCATTTTTGGAAATGTGTGTTTAAAGGTTTTGGAACAAATTTGAATATGAGTACTTCACATCATCCTCAGATAGATGGATAGACAAAAATGGTTAATTATGTTATTGAAGACATCTTAAGAATGTATGTAATGGATTAGACTACTAAATGGGAAAATTATTTGCATCTTGTGGAATTTGCTTATAACAATGGTTATCACTCTTCATTGAAATTAAGTCCTCTATAAGCAATGTATATAAGAAAATTCAACAGACCTATTAGTTGTAACAGATCGACAAACAGAGTTATTAAAGGAAATGGAAGGCTAGATGGTCAGGATTAAAAAGAATTTGAAAACAGTATAGGATATACATAAAAGTTGTGCAGATCAAAATAGGATTGACAGATAGTTTCATGTTGAGGATCATGTGCTTTTGAAAGTGAAACCGAAAAAAGAGTACTTTAAACTTGAGGAATTGTTCTAAAGTTGCAACTATATATTGTAGTCCCTTTGAGATTTTGAAAAAGATAGGACTAGTTGCTTATGAACTAGCTTTTCCTCTTGGTAGAAAAAGTGCATAATATGTTTCATGTATCTTTGTTGAAAAAGTATGTGCATGATCCTAGGCATATAATTGACTGGAATATGATACAGGTAAAATTGTAAAGTAGATGTTTTCATTTTAATTAGATGATGATGCATATGATATGATATATTGTTGCTTAGATTTTTTAGATACTGACATGTGATCCTTGTTATATTATATATATATATATGATTTCATGTCGACAGGTATACATTATATTGATTGTGTTTTGTATATATATTTGATATGACTAGGTGGAGCTGGAAGGAGACTTTTTGGTAGAGCTTGTTGCCATTGTAGGAAAGAAGACCAAGTTGCTTAGGAACAAAGAAATCCGCTATGTTAAGGTTCAATGGATCCACTATACTCTTGAGGATGTGACTCGGGAATCGGAATATGTGATGAGAGAGGCATGCCCTCATATGTTTTGAAATTTTGTGGCATGTGTGTGTATGCATTAAGGATGATGCTTGGTTTAAGGGGGGGGGATGTAATACCCTCTGGTTTATCCCTTGGACATATTATTGTTGTTGTTATGTTGGACATAGTGGCACAAGGTTCCTGGACTATGGTTTACACATTTTTTTATTATGTTGAACTTATAAAATAATTAATAAAATAAAAACAAATAGACGACCAATGCCACAAAAAGAGAGTATGAGGAACCATGAAGTTGCGAGCAAGGGTTGTGGAAAAGTGTTTACCTATGTGTTTTGAGCCTAAGTTGATGTTGAACACCATTCTTATGTACTTTATGGACCCTCTTGGTTATGTACCCTCACGTGCTATGTTACTCCTTGGTTTTATTTACCTTGAGATTAATTTTTTATTTGAGGATTGGAGTCCCTCTCTCACCTAATGCACCCTCATGAGTTGGATTAGTGTGCCTCTTGATGTAACCACTTGATGGGTAACTCTTATTTGTTATTTTTGGAATGTAACTCTCATGCTTGTGTCCCTCTATCTCCCAATTCGAATTGTTCATGAAGAAATTCAATTTGCTTGTGTGGGAAGTCACTCTTGTGTGATGGTTCATGTTTTTGTAATTGTGCTTGTGTTCAACACTTGTGGTTTGATTTTGCTACTCTTGGTATGAGATCCTTTTTGAGTATGTGCGAAAGTTGAGTTACTATGGAGCCATTGGAATTTGCACCAGAGCCACTGGAATTGCCCTGGATTGGAAGTGCTGCTTGCCATTGGGTTGTGGTTGGATTGTTGCCCTGGAGCCACTAGAATTGCCCTAGAGTGGAAGTAGAGGTCATACCTGCCATTGGGTTGTGGTTGGAATGATTTATTGAGATAATTTGTGGTTGAGTATGCCATTTATTTTGGAATCATGGTTCCAGATCGAGGTGACCATTGCAAATTGAGTTTTAGCTTGCATTGTGTCTACGATTGGGTGGAACGTGGCACTGTTGATTCCAGTTGCGTATTTGGCAAAGATAAGTGCTTTATCTCATGGTTATTTAATTTATTTGGATCCAATATGATTTATTTATGGATGCACATGAAATTTTTTGCAAAACGTATGGCATATTTGTGGAATAAATTTCTCATGGAATTCAATTTGTTTATGCAAGTAAATTTTGTGAAGGAATTGGAAACAAGTTTTTGGGATTTTGTTCACAAATTGTTTGAGGAAATGATTCTATGGAAGCTTTGCCAAAAAACTGATATTTATTTTCTTGTTCATTATATAATGTGTATTTTGCTTGTACAATATCCTTGGAATGTTTTAAAACACTTCTCTTTGATGCTTCTACATTTTATTTGAAAACTAATTCTTCAATTGGATTGTTTTGCATAGTTTGGAGGCTTGGCACATGACGTGCTTGTAAAAATGCCTGAGTGTTATTTTTATGCTTATGTATGATAAATATACTTGAAATGTGTGTGAGAATGTGAGGGTAAATCTCTTTTATAGTGTTTGGGAAATGTCTACTGAAATTCTAGATCAATTTCCAATTTCTAGCTCCTTCAATGGAATTGTTTTGAGTATATTTGTGACTTTTGCCGAAATATTTGAATGAGATATTATTAAATTGAGCACATAGATCTGTGGACAAACACACAACTCACATGATAGATCACATAATTTACTCAGTTATTGAAGAATGAAACAGTGCAAAAATGGCTTGCAGTTGTGAATGCTTTTCATTAATCAAAGAGTAATTAGATAGTAATTACAGTGAAGTACAATGGCTTAAATAGACACATGCAATTCAAATCCACATGAGGAAATTTGAATTGATTAGACTCTACTTGACTGTAGGTAACTAAGACCTTGTCTAAATCACTGTTGGAGGACTCAATAGTTAACTAACCTTGTCTAAACCATAACCAGAGTTCATCGGAGTTCTAAAACACAACTCAAGTGTTACATTCAGTGTTAACTGAGGCTAACTGACTATGGTAGGTGAGAAATGTGCCCCTCCTGCATGCAGCCATGCAAACCTAGCGCTAACTGAATGTAGAGGACTAGAACTGAATGTAACTGACTCCTAACTTAGCTTGACTAGTCACCAACTCAACTCAACTGAACTTGGTTGGTTTCAGCACTCCCAGTGGCTCCTAAATTGTAGGGATTGGTCTAGGAGGCTCCTAAACGGATGCATGCAAGTGCAATCAGTGGAAGTAGGCCTCAATTAGTGTTCCCCACACTTTAGTAACTGAAACATGTGCCCCAATTAGGCCAAGTGGACCCAATGGTGCTAGTGACTAAAAATAGACTGGATGGACTCCCGATTTAGACATGACTCTCGATTTAGACATATGAACAAATTGGAGAAGGGAGGATTAATAATCCTGACACCCCCCTGAATGCTAACTTGGACAATCTGTGGGCCCTGGTAACTAATACCATTGGTCACACATTACATCAAGTAAAGTAAAGTAACTTCTCAAAAACAAGGTGCTGGGGAAAAAACCACGTGGGAAAAAAGCCCCCCCTCTAATTAAGCAGGTAGAATCAGGATCAATCTGGTTCTTCTGTGCACAGGTATCCTGGTGCCTGGCATGTGAACTTCTCAATCATTATGTCTAGAGGAATCTTCCTCTTTGGAAGAATAATGATATGCTTAACTAAATCAGAAATATAGACAACTGTCAGAAGAAGACTGGACCCATGTAGAGCAACTGAAGTCAACTGATAAGTGAGAAAAGGTTCTTGAGGATTCCGAACATGTGAGGAACACTCAAGAAACTTATATGTTGCATCCATGAACAGAAAACCATGAGTGGTAAGAACAGCCCCAAGTGTTAGGAGCAAGTGTCCAGGCGGATGCAAAAAATTTTCCTCTTTACCAATTCTGTGAGGAGATGAGCATGTGATCAATGGTAGAGAAGCACTAGGAATGTTGAGAGCGAATGCTTGAGCTCCATATTCTGATATAGCTTCCGAAATATCTAATGAATCGCATAATAAAATATCAGCAACCTCATAAGAGGAAACTAACACCAAATCCCCAACAGCAATTTTGAGGAAGAATTGCGGTAGTTGATTTTTCACACCGGAATTGGTGAGAGCAGCTACAAGCATGACTGAAAGCTTTTGGATTTTAAAAACTAAACCAAATAATATCAGATCAGAAATTAAATCATATCTAAATAGGTTCACAATAGATCCAAAACTGTGAAATGAAATCAAATCCCCTGCAACAGTTTTGTAGGAAACTTGCGGTACTTGTTTCTTCACACCGTTGATGAGAACAGCTACAAGCAGTACTGAAAGATTATGAATTTGATATATTAAACCAAGCAATATTAGATCAGATCTAAATAAGATCATATCAGATCCAATAAGGTTAATATCAGATTCAAATAAATGGTTAACCGAGACGGTGGATGCACAGATTTCTTCTTCTTCAAAATTCTGAATTTTGGTGCATGCAATCCTGCAGTAATTTGTTGGAAGATCTAGATCATGGGGAGCGAATGGTTCACTCTGGTAATCTGATATTTCTTCCAAAATATCCAAGGTATTACATATTTTCACACCAGCAGCAACATTAGAGGGAGAAAAAACAAATTTCTCTTCACCTTCGGAAGCAATTACTAGTACATTTTGCACTGAATTCAAAGGAAAATCATCGGTGAATGTTTGCATGGAAGTGCAGCAGTATTTTTCTTCAATATCAGAGATTCAAATGTCTTCTTCTGTTTCAGCCATATGAGGATATGATATATCAGAGATCTCATAAACTTCCATAACATCAGGAGAAGGAGTCACTACATGGAGACTATCTTCAATTCGAATTGACTGTGTAGAAGCTTCTGCTTTTCTTCATCTTGAACAACTTCATCAGAGAGAGTGGAGGCTGAGATTTTTGGATTAGAGATGCTTATGGTGTTGGATGTGCTCTTTAAAGTGCTATTATTATTCTCATCAATCATTCCAAAGTTTATGTCCAATAGTTTCCAGAGATCCTTTGGGTTTCTAACAGATCTTTTGAGATAGAGCATGCTGGGAGAAATGGCCATATACATATTTCCATAAGCTACATCACATTTATTTATCCAGTCATCCTTTCTCTCAAAGGACTCTTCACCAAGTCCAATAGACACCTCATAGAGATCTTGTCTCTTCAGAGATGCAATCATCTTCATCTTCCATTCTGAATAGTTTGAGAATAGGGTGAGAAGAGGAACTGATGAATCCAGAATTGATGAAGCCATTCGAAGTTGTACCTACAAAAAACACAAAAGGGGAACCATAAGGTCAATAGCCTACACATTTTAGGTTTTCATCACACCCATCATAGTTGATCAAGCAAGCTTGATCAACAATTCCTTAACTTGGGGTATTAAGTGGTAAACCTTCTGCTTTTGGTGCAGAGCTAGAAGGAGCAATTTTGCTCAAAAATGATCCAGTAGGAGATCTGAGGAGGAGAAGTGCCTTGTCCACCAAGGCTTTGATACCATATTAAATTGAGCACATAGATCTATGGACAAACACAAAACTCACAAGATAGATCACACAATTTACTCAGTTATTGAAGAATGAAACAGTGCAAAAATGGCTTGCAGCTGTGAATGCTTTTCATTAATCAAAGAGTAATTAGATAGTAATTACAATGAAGTACAATGGCTTAAATAGCCACAGGAAATTTGAATCCACATGAGGAAATTCGATTTGATTAGACTCTACTTGACTGTAGGTAACTAAGACCTTGTCTAAATCACTGTCGGAGGTCTCAATAGTTAACTGACCTTGTCTAAACCATAATCGGAGTTCATCGGAGTTCTAAAACACAGCTCAAGTGTTACATTCAGTGTTGACTGAGGCTAACTAACTCTGGTAGGTGAGAAATGCGCCCCTCCTTCATGCAACCATGCAAACCTCGCGCTAACTAAATGTAGAGGACTAGAACTGAATGTAATCGACTCCTAACTTAGCTTGACTAGTCACCAACTCAACTGAACTTAACTTGGTTGGTTTCGGCACTCCTAGTGGCTTCTAAATTGTAGGGATTGGTCTAGGAGGCTCCTAAACTAATGCATGCAAGTTCAATTAGTGGCAGTAGGCCTCAATTAGTGGTCCCCACACTTTAGTAACTGAAACATGTGCCCCAATTAGGCCAAGTGGACCCAATGGTGCTAGTGGCTAAAAATAGACTGGATGGACTCCCGATTTAGACATATGACCAAATTGGACAAGGGAGTATTAATAATCCTATTAACAGATATACCTATGTTATCACTAATAAAACATGTTATTTAGAGTTGGAATAGCATTCGAATGATTCTATGAGTTGTGTATTTAATTATTTTAGCGATTTCTAGAAGTATTAGTCAATTTAGATGAGAAGAATAAGCTAGTTTTGTGAGTTATTTAATGGACTATATATGGGAGGAAATATACAACCACATGAATATAGGTGACCCTTCCTATGCTTTCCATGAGATACATTAGTCATGCATTTCTCACGTTTTGGAATTTGGAAGGTTAAATTGGAAATTATGTACATTGCGGTGAAAATAGATAACTAGTTGTTGATTGAAATCTGTGTTTTCATAAAAATAGAATGTTATATCCATGTGATATGTTTATAATATCTTAATGTGTTGTAGGTGGCTACTTATTAAGTGTGATCGTTTACTTATGGACGCACTGCATTTTGGTTCAATTATTTAGACTCAATTTTTGGGGGTGAATGTTAACTAGTTTGATTGGAATTGATGGAAAAGATCACCTTATGTGCAATTGGAGTGATATGCAAATAAACCTTTAAATGGTTATAGGTGCATCATTAAATATAATGTTAATGGTTGTAGGATTGATTTTGGGTTTAATGGCATGGTACAAGTTGATTTTGTGCAAGACTAGTTGCTTATATTGGAAAAATAGTTAACTAGTCTTGTGGACTCTCTTTCATAATTATCATGATTAATTATTGTAATTTTGGTAATTAGGCCTTATTTACATGCAATTAGATGTTATTAATCCATTGGGATTTATAATTGATGGTTATTTGTTAAACAATTGGATTTGTGATAAGTGTCATCATTTGCGCAATAAGTGTTGTAATTAACACCTTAATTATTAGTTAACTGTGAATAAGAATAATTAATAAGTGGTTATTCTTATAGGAATAAGAATAAGTGGTTATCATATCTGATATGGGTTGGATTGAAGGTTTGATCATGTTAGATTATGTTAAATAACTATCCCAACCCTTGGATCATTTGTTGGAATAGTTATTGACTTTATTGGTAATTAAATGTATTTTTTTAATTAAATCACGAAAAATGAAATTAAATATTTGTTTGACTAATCTGTTGTGCTAAAACTATCTTATTATTCTTAGAGAGCTAATGATATGTCCTTGATACACTTTGATAGCCTCCGGGGACATTACAAGGACAATCTATAGCCTTGCTCCCCTCCATTGAATGGATCAACCCCAATCCAAACCTGAAATCCTTTCCCAATCTGTCAGGCCAGACTTTGGTTCAAATCTGGAAAGGAATCTAGTAAACCACTCCATATGTTAGATATTGAAATACCATTGTTTTTAACCTTTCTCAATCATTCAATAATAGAGATTTTTTAGATATTTACTCATAATAACAAAGTCCCATAAGCCATGATCCATAATTCCTCACCATAAGTTTTTCATCACCATATCCTTGTGATGCAAGGATTTCTGAAGGCTAAAAAAAATGAATGAATGATGCAGGGATTTCCAAGGGTCATAACTTCTGGCTTGGTTGTCTGTTTGAGATCAAATTTAACATGAAGTTTAGTTTCAAAGTGTTCACTACAGTGACTGATCAAATCCTTCTGATCACAGTTTTTTCGACACTTTTCTTGGGACAAATTCCTTCATGTAAGACCTCAATTTGGGTTTTTAGTGTTTTTGCAGGATTTTTTAAATTTGTAATTAACAATTATCTTTCATTTTTTGCATATAATCAAAAAAGAAAGTTGACAAATAGTGTCGCTCTAGATAGCTTTTAGTTATTGTTCACTGTTAGAGTTAGGCAAGAATTTTCTAAAATTAGTGATTTTTTAAGATCCATATAGTAGTTATAAAGGGTTGGACCTTCATTGTAATAGTTAGGACGGAGAATGAATAAAAAGATAATTATTTTTTCCACTCTTGTGTGTTTGCATGGATTTTAGATCTTGTGAATTGAATCAAAGTTTATTGGCTACATCATCTAGTATCCGAGCAGGAAGATGGCGGGAAGAGGAAGAGAAAGAGCTTGTCTTGCTCAAATGCATAGAGATATGGAAAAAATCCAAAGGAAAGTAGTAGATCTTCCAAATATATTGGCTAATCAGAGAATAATAGGAAGAGAAGCATCCAATGAGGAGAAATACTAAGGAGGTGTATATCAACATATAGAACATGAAGAAGAAGAAGAAGAAGTGTGCATACCTTTTGAAGAAAGGATGTGCACGGCTCTAGAGGGGAGAAATGATGGGATCAAAATGGAAGTTTTGGACTATGTAGGGAGTCTTAAACCAAAGGAGTTAATAGATTTCTTGGACTCCATGGATTTTTTTTTTAATGGAAGCCTATCATAGAAGAAAATAAGATGAAATTTGCATAAACCAAGTTGAAGGGTCATGCCATGATCTGGTGGGATCATGTGTAGAAAGACAGAACAAAAAAAGAAAATAACAAAATAAATACATGGAATAAGGTGGAAAATAATTATGAGAGAAATTTTGGTCCATGGACTATGCACATACTCGTTTTCGTAGATTTAAGAACTTGAAGCAAAATTTGTCCATAGTGGAGGAATTCACACATTAGTTTTATCATTTTTCCTTTCGTGTGGATCATTGAGAAACTGATGAGCAATTGGATGCAAGGTATGTGAATTGTTTGAAATTTTATATTCAAGATTAATTGAAGATGCATATGGTTTGTAGCGTGGAAGAGTCATACCAATTAGCCTTAAAGGTTGAGGAAAAACAAAACTATAAATGTGCTCAAAGGAATGGAAGAGTAAGGAGGGGAACATCGGTTGTCTCATGAGGTGGTTTTAATTATAGCAGAGGTGAATCATCTTAAAAAGCTAAGAAAGCATAAGATACTCGATAAGATAACTTGAACCAACCATGACGAAGAATATTTCAAAGGGATATAGGTTATGGTGGTGGAAAAGGAAGACCTTATTGGTGTTTTAGTTGTGGTATAGAGGGTCATCAAGCATTTGAATACTCAAATTATAGCACGAAAGAGCCAAAGAAAGGACAACAACACAGTTTAAACTTGGTCCAAGATGAGAATGAAGAAGGAGTTGAATCTAAAGTCCCTCCTTATATGGGGGGGAATGTCATGATACAGAGGTTAATGGTGATTCTAAAAAAAGAGCAAAGACAAAGTAGCGAAAATGAATATTCACGGATTAGGAAATATATTTTTCAAACCAAGAGAACTTCTAGGGAAAAGGTATGTTGATTATTGTTGATAGTCGCAATTGTGAGAGTATGGTTTCCAAAGAGATGGTATAAAAGTTGAAATTACACTGTGAAATACATCCCCATCCTTAGTAAATTCCATGGTTCAAAATAGGGAATGAAGTCACCATTAATAAAATACGATGATCAAATTTTCCATCTGTAAGACTTATAAAGATGAAGTATGGTGTGATGTCATTGTGATTGATGCATGCCATCTATTATTGGGGAATCCTTGGCAATATGATAGAAAATTCATGCATTGTGGAGGAAATAATACCTACGCATTTTGGAAGAATGGATCAAAAGTTGTCCCCTTACCCCTTAAAGATGAAGGGAAAGCTAAGAATATGTTGTCAGAAAGAGAACTTGTTAAAGAAATCAAGGCAACATGATTTTGTTATGTCGGAATATTAATCCCATCTAGACCATAGGATAAAAACTTTTGATTAAGTTCTTAAGGGTATAGTATAGTGTTCCAACACTAGTTGTCATCCTAGTGACTATTTTAACCTAGTTCCATCCACTTGACATAGTTTATCCACAAGTGCACCCTCACGCCCTTCTTTTACTCCGTTTTTCTGAGTTAGGCGCCTTTATTGCTTTATTCCTGCTTTTATGAGATAATACGGCTTCACAGCTTTACAACTTTTCTCATTGATAAGAAAGCACCCAAGGGTGCTAGGATTGCTTTGGAAGGTTAGATTTTGTCCTATATGTTGTTTTAGTAACTTCTAAGCTTACCAATGTCAGCTAATTCAAATTTCTCCTTTGGAAATGTATTTATTATATACACATTCAATTCATTAATTGAACAAGTGAGTTTTACATAGTTGAGTTGTATTCTTCATTGTGTTCCTCATTCTTCTTCACTCTTTATGCTAGATCTCGGCAATTCTTTGTAAGGTTAATTTAGTGCTAGATCCTTATCTTGTTTATGAAATTCATTATTCCATCAAGTCTTTACAATTTTCACATGGTATTAAATCCATTGGGATTCACTTTCACACGGTATCAGAGATTAGGGATCTCACTAATTAATCCTCCATTTCAATTTTTTAGGTGCAATTTCTTAGAAGTTGCCCAGGGGAAGAAGAATGGCAAAAATCTCAACAGAGTTTCAAATTGGTGCAAGTATCCTTGTAGATTGATTATCCTGTGCATACTTCATTGGATGATGAAACATTATTTCATCAACGACCGATGTATTATCTTCAAGATTCGAATTAGAATACTGTGAGAACAATGATGAGAGATGGAAGGTGAGTTCTTCATCAACAATGGCAACTCAAATGTCTTCTTCATGTAGAACCGCTTCATGAGAAGCAACAAAAGAGATAAGGAGCCTCTACAAGGATACTTGCATCAATTTGAAACTGTGTTGAGATTTCTGGCATTATTCTTCTTCTAAACAACTTCTGATAAATTGTACCTGCAAAATAAACCTACAAATCTGAAATGGAGTATTAATTATTGCCCCCCCTGTGCTCTGATACCATGTGTAATTTCTAAAGCCAAGGCTCTGATTCCATGTGGAAATTCTAATTTCCTAGGCTCCGATGCCATGTGGAAATTCTAAAGCCTTGATGGCATAAAGAATTTCATAAACAAGCTAAGGATCTAACACTCAATTAACCTCACAAAGAATTGCAGATATCTAGCATAAAGAGTGAAGAAGAATGATGAACACACATGAACATCCATCATTATTCTTCAGTCTTTATGCTAGATCTATGTAATTCTTTCTGAGGTTAATTGAGTGTTAGATCCTCAGTTTGTTTATGAAATTCGTAATGCCATCAATGCTTTAGAATTTCCACACTTTGTTGCTTTCTTATCCATGAGAAAAGTTGTAAAGTTGTATTGTCTCATAAAAGTGGGAATAAAGCAGTAAAGGTGCCTTAACTCGAAAAAACAGAGTAAAAGCAGGCTATGAGGGTGCACTTGTGGATAAAGTATGTCAATTGGATGGAAAATGGTTAAAATAGTCACTAGGATGAGAACTAATGTTGGAACATTATAGTAAATCCCTATGACCTTAATTAAAAAAAATTATCCTATGGTCTAGATGGGATTAATATTCCAACACCCCCCCTTAAGCTTGACTTATGTGTGAGTAAAGATGAAGCCAAAATTAAGGCCTAGGAAACATAGGCCTTATGATCACCCTTTACATTATTCATCCATGTGAACTGAGGAAACATGGGAAACCTCATGGGAACAAAACCCTCCGTCAAAATTGACATGAAAAGTAAACAAAAAATGATGCTCTCCAAACTCAAATAGGTGAACTTGATCAAATGTCTAGAGGAATCTTCTTCTTGGAAAAAAGATGAATCTACTCAACTTAATCAGGGACATAGACAGTTGCATGATGGAAACTAGGACCATGTATAACAACTGAGATACACTGATAGTAGATCGAATGGAGGTGCTCTTTAGACTTGAACTTTGAACCAACTAGGGTGCTAGGTCCAAACGAGACTTGATGGGGTGCTTGATCCATGATATTTGAACAAAAATATGATTTAAATGAAGTATGCACAACTCCAAATAAATCTAATTTTTCTTGAAACGTCAAACTAAAAGAGGTTGTATCAGCTCCAAGAATGAGATGAAACAAGTGTCCCAATTTTGCCAAACCAATGGCAATGTGTTCTCCATATTCAGTGGATCTCGAATGAACTGAGCCAGTCAACATAGAGCAATTCATAATAAGCAAAGAAACAGTGAGATTGAGAGCGCAACCAACAACTTCAAACTATGATCTAGCCTCCAAAACATCCAACTAATCAAATAATGCTCATCATCTAGTGAAGTATGTACATGATCATAAACAATTGGCATATTATATATAAGATTCAAATTAGAAGACTGTGAGAACAATGATGAGAGATGAAAGGTGATTTCTTCATCAACAATGGCAATTCGAATGTCTTCTTCTTGTATAACCGCTTCATGGGAAGCAATAGAGGGAGAAGGCGACTCTACAAGGAGACTTGCACCAATTCAAAATTGGGTTTATATCTCTGCCATATTATTCTTTTGAACAACTTTTGAGAAATTGTACCTGCAAATATGAAATGGAGGATTAATTATTGAGCTCCCTATGCTATGATACCATGTGGAAATTCTAAAGCCTTGATGGCATAAAGAATTTCATAAACAAGCTAAGGATCTAGCACTCAATTAACCTCACAAAGAATTGCAAAGATATAGCATAAAGAGTGAAGAAGGATGATGATCACACATGGAGAATGAAACTCAATTGACTAGTAAACTAAAAGTGTGACACCCCCAAGGTGACAAAAACGCTTTCCAAATCACACCAAAATCTCACAAATTGGCTAAAGCATGAGTGATGGAAAAGTAATCTAATCATGGAAACTGTAGAGAAAAACATGGAGGATGTGTTGGCCACAAAACAAAGTAGTTTCTAGTCAACTAGCTTTATCATTATCCATTGAAAAGTAGAAAAAGCAGGAGCAAACCAATCTAAAGTAGGAAGGCGTAGCTTCCATTCCAGAACAGTCTAAAAAGTAGACATGATCTATCCAAGTGCACTCCAAAGGTTAATGATGGAAAGTGTGGGGGAAAAGGGTTGAAGGTGGCCAACTACCTAGTCAACACCTACTCTGTACTTAGGATATATTTCATTAGACATGTTGATTAATTTCCTAGGTGTTAACTAGGTAGTTGGCCACCTTTAGCCACCTTTTGTCCCATGCTTGCCATCATTGGACTATGGAGTGCACTTAGAAATATTTTGGATAGATCTTGTCTACTTTTAGACTGTTCTAGAATGGAAACTGTGCCTTCCTGCTTTAGACTACTTTACTCCTGCTTTTTCTAGCTTTTTAGTGGATGAGGATAAAACTAGTTGACTAGAAACTACTATCTTTTGTGGCCAACACATCTTATATGATTTTCTCTCTAATTTCCATGAATAGGTTACTTTTCCATCACTCATCACACATCACTCATGCTTTATCCAATTCATGGTGTATTTGACAAATTAAGAAATTGTTTTTGTCACCTTGGGGGGGGGTCACATTTTTAGTAAGCCTGCTTTATGAGCTATTTGAATTGTCTCTTTGGAATTTGATTTTCTCTCTTGAGAGTCTATTAATATTGTACATAGATCATTATTCATTAATGCAATGGAATTTTATCCACTTGAGCATCTTTTCTCTTTTGTATGCTTAATGCTTTCTTCATATTTTTTCTATCTTTTTGTAACAATAGAATTCTCTCAGTGAAATATTGATATACAATCTAGATCACTTGTGTGAATTCTAATATGTTATACCAGTACACACTAAAGTGTCCAAGTTGCTATAAGAATATGTTGATGTTATCCCTAATTAACTACCTGATGGCCTTCCACCAAAGAGGGATATTCAACAACACATTAATCTAATCCTGGGATCATCTTTACCTTATTAGGAAACCTATAAGATGAGTCCTACACAACATGTAGAGCTCAACCGACAAGTAACAAAGCTTATTAAAAAGGTATGGTAAGAGAAATCATGAGTCCTTGAGTTGTACCAATGTTGTTGACTCCAAAAAAAAAATACATGGAGGATGTGCATAGATAACAAACCAATCAATAAAATTACCATCAAATATCGATTTCCTATACCACGCTTGGATAACATGATGGATGTACTAGACATAGCTAAATATTTTAGTAAAATTGATCTGTGAAGTGGATACCACCAGATCTGAATTCATGAAGGGGATGAATGGAAAATTGCCTTCAAGACCAGGGATAGACTATATGAATGGATGGTGATGCCATTTAGGTTGTCCAATGTACCTAGTACCTTCATGCAGTTGATGAATATTATGCTTCGACCTTATATTGGTAAGTTTGTTGGCGTTTATTTTGATGACATTCTAGTTTTCAGTAACAACAAAGAAGATCACTTGCAACATTTAAATTTTATATTGGATACATTGAGGAAACATCAACTTTATGCATACCTGAAGAAATGTAGGTTCCTCGAAGAAAGTTTGGTATTTTTAGGTTTTGTCATCTCAGCAGAAGGAGTCAAGATGGATTCAGAGAAAGTCAAAGCAATTTTGTAGTGGCCTAGTCCTAGGAGCATAACAAAGGTAAGAAATTTTCATGGGATGGCCACCTTTTACTAAAAATTTATTTGAAATTTTAGCAGTATTGTAGCACCCATAACATATTGCACCAAAGGAACACCATTCAAGTTGACCAATGAAGTTGAGGACAATTTTAAGTTTCTAAAGAAGAAAGTAATTGAGGCATCTATATTAGCCTTACATGATTTTGATAAAGTATTTGAGGTAGACTGTGATGCCTCACATGTAGGCATTGGAGCTGTACTTAGCCAAGCAGGTAGACCAATTGCATTTTTTAGCGAAAAATTGAATGAGGTAAGAAAGAACTACTCCACATATGATGTAAAACTTTGTGAAATTGTGCAAGCATTGCGACATTGGAGGCATTATTTAGTGCCAAAAGAATTTGTGTTATTTACCGATCACAATGCATTAAAATATGTAACACCCAAAAGAAATTGAACAGTAGACATGTGTTGCCATCGCAACTGTTCTCCCCAAATTTCTTAAATTTTTGGGCCCCTCCTCATGATTTTGCATTCTTTTAATCGTTGGATCCTTTGAGTTTTGGTCGTGTTTTAATTTCAGATGATTGTAAAAGCTTAGCTCTGGTCCAGGGTTTCGGATTTTGATTGCGTTTGGAATTTATGGTGATTCGCAGATTCTAAGCTCGTTCTTTTTGCTTGTTGATCGAACCAGGTGTTCTTTATTGTGGGTCGCCGTTGCGGAGGTATAACAGGTTTCTATCCGTTGCAGAGTTTTAAAGCTGTTTAAGCACTTGGTATTTTTTATTGGGAGTCATCCTGGTTTGATCGGAAGCCGGAACCTATTTTGCTTTCGCCGTTGCGGAACCCAAAGCAGTTTAGCACCCGAAGTATGAATCGTTCCGACTTCCGATGCGTGTTGACCTACTTTAACCGCGTACCCGAAGTCGTTTCTCTTCCGCCGTTGCGGCTAGGGAAGTCATTTAGCTTCCGAAGTGTAAATTCGTCCGACTTCCGATTGTGCATTGCGTGGCTTTAGCATTCTCTTTTCCGCCGTTGCGGCTCTCAAAGTCCTTTAGCTGCCGAAGTGTAAAGCCGTCCGACTTTCAATTAAAGCCTCGCCCGTCCGCGCTCCACGTAACTTGAGCCCTTGTCTTTTCCACCGTTGCGGCTGGGAGAACCTTTTCACGTCCAATGTCAAAGCCTTCCGACTGCCAATTTAGAACTTTCCCGCCCAAGGCTTAATCAATACTCTTTCCAGATCAAGGAATGCACCTGGCCGTTTTCTTGTGGACTAGCCGTGTCAGATGGTTAATTTTAATGTTTAAAACGCCATTCCAACGAATGATGCACAGTAATTGATTGCAGGTAGACCTTGATGGATGGTTGAAACGACCGCGATGTGAAGGCGTAGCTTGATCAAGTCGAATCCGGTGGGGTCGTAAGGAAGACAAAGCGAAGGAGAAGACAAAATCGAAAGCAACAAAAAACGCAGATCTGAAAGGTCCAGCGGTTACTCAACTAATCACGAACATAAGAAGAAAAGATGGAGGCAAAGAATCTGAAACGTTTGAGGGACTGGAAAGTCACACGTTTGGAGGCAGCCCAAACGATTTGCTGCGTAGTTTAAATATTGCAAAGATAGGATTTAGAAAGGGGACTTTTTCCCTGGAAAATTTGTAAACCATTTGCTTGTAAGAGGAACTATTTCGTTTTACAATCCAAATTGCAACTTTGCCTGTTGGAGAAAGTGCAACTGTGAAGTGCATCAATGTGATTAAATGAGCAATGTTGAAGAGGAACTATTTTGTTTTCAGCTGCGTTCATTAACTGTGAGAGTGTTCAAATTGCATGAGCCTATGTTCTTGTTTGAGTGCTTTTCAGTATATTTAATGATGTTGTTTCATAATGAGTAATGGAAGCTGTTCATAGACAATTGGCTATCTGGTTGTTGAAATATCTTTAACTATTCATGTGTATTGAAAGAAGTATCAGCTATCTGTAACTTTTCATAATGCATGTGCAAAATACATTACTCATCAATGAATGATAATCTTGCTCGCTAGCGATAGGTTAGGTAGTTAGTTTTCATTTCTTGTTGTTTATGTGATTTAGATGCTTGTGGATGCTAAGACGAGAGGTAAGAACCTGCGCATCACATTGTGACTGCTCCCTGCATCTTTATCATCCTGCATTGTTAATTAGGCACTTGCATTTCGTATATTTAGTCAAAAATACAAAAAACTCAATGGATCGGGCCGCAACCGGTAAAAGCCTTTGTTTTGTCACTTGACCTACGGTAGCCGGACTGCAAACCGGACGAATTCCCTATACCAAACGGTCAACGGGCTAATTGGGAACGTTGACTGGGGAGAATCCCTTGCTGTTGTTGCCTGCGATTTTCCAGGCCCCAACAGTTTTTGGCGCTAGAAGGAGGGCCGCCAGTGTATGGCTAGTCGAGGAAACCTGTTTTCCCGAGATTATTCCATCGGTAACAGTTCTGAAAGTAGTGGAATTCGTAATCCAATTCCGGAAGAAGGGAATAGAGAACATCTATATTCTGTTGGCAACGAAGTTGTTAACGACCTAAGAAGACACGCCAGGGCATATGTAAAGAAGATTGGAGGATTGCCAATCATCCCTAAATTGCCTAGAAGAGAGTATAAGAAGAAAGATCGTCCTATAGTAGAAGACTCAGTGCTGGTTGGAGACTGGGAAGAACTTGTAGAAACTGCCTTACAAGAAGTTGTGCTACCTTTGAATCAAGAAGGCCCAAATACCCCTCACAGTTCTCCTGCTCACACCCCTGTTGGCTCACCTCCTCACTCTCCACCCCTACTTATGGCAGGCGTTAATGCTAATCCACCACCCAACCCACCAAATCCACCACCTGCTTGGAGAGCCAGATCACCTCTAAACCTGACCCCTCGTTTACATGATTTACCTCAATCTTTCGAAAAGTTGCTACCCAAGTTCGACACAAACGAAAAGATACTAGTAGATGATCACCTGCAAAGTTTCTATCTGGCAATAGAAGGACTGAGGCCTGGGGAATATGAAGATGTAGTTTGCAGACTATTCCCGCATACCCTTAAAGGAGTTGCTGCCTCATGGTATTTTGAATTGCCCGCCAACTCGATCCCTGATTGGGATACCTTCGAAAGAATTTTCAGAAGTAAGTATGTAATTCAAAAGACTCACGCAGCCCTCATGAAAGGACTATGCACCCTGAAGAAAGAGAAAAAGGAGAAGGTGCACAGTTTTACTTAGAGATTTGCAGCGTACATCAAGAATTTTTCTGACGCTGACAAGCCTTCAGACAAGGTCCTAATTGAATATTATACATCAGCTTTGGGTCCTGGTTTGGCCATGTTTGCAAAAGGTAGGGCCAAGCCTACTTTGTTAGAAACCTATGAAGAGGCGGAAGTAGTGGAGGATGAAAGAGAAAGTATTGAATATTATCCCGAACAGTCAGGAGAGAAAGGGGCGGGAAGGAAAGCCCTATTGTTTGCCAAGCCTAAGGAGGAAAAGTCACCATATTTTGAAAATATGGCAAAGATGATGCAGAAGCTTTCCAACAAAATCATAGACCTGGAGAAAGAAAAAGAAGCACAAAAGTTCTATAGGCCCTATTATAAGAAAAGGGAGGATAACAATCAATCCCAACCTCCTCCTCACAATACTGCATCCATGAATCTGACAGAGGTAGGAATGAACAATTTTTGCACTTTCCACCAACAACCACATTCTGAAAAGAATTGTCCTCAATGGATAAACTTGATGACGTTGGTCATGAACCAACTGTTGGATTCTAGATTAACAGAAGAGGGCGATGAAGAAAGAAAAGAGAATTCTGCTTCTACTTCTACTAAAGAACAGGAAGAGGAGACCATGGCTTTGTGGAATTCTGTCTCGTTACTTGATGCTGAAGAGGAAAGGAATCAAGGATACAAGGACGTCTTGGAAACCAACGTGGCCACAAGGAGCCAAGGGACAGTTCAGGAAGACAGTCTTATACTCCCAAAGATTAAGAGGGTGCAGATAAATATTAAGAAGAAATTTCAAAATAAATCCTTGGCTGATGAGATTCTAGAGTTCACTATTACCAGCCAAGATCCTAAGCAGAACAAAATGTTGCCCAAGCCAAATGAAGAAAAGGTGAATGCTGATAAATCTCACTCCATTGAACAATAGATGGATCATGATATCATGGAAGATTTAAAGAAGATAAAAGTGAATGTTCCACTGTTTGAAATGTGCAAAGTGCCGCAGCAAAAAGAAAGACTACTGAAAGCACTCGAAGCACCGGATTGAACGTTGCCCACTAACAATCAGCCCAAAGAAGAAGAAGAAATCGGAGAAACCAGTGTTGGAGGTAAGTCCAAATGTAAACATCCACCTTTCCTCCTCGCGTTTGAAATTTTCAATCACAACGTACATAATTGTCTGGTAGACTCAGGGGCATCAGTCAATGTCATTCTAATATCAGTCTGCAAAAGGATAAATGGGCAGCCTAAGCCATCCACTTGGAGAGTTGTCCAATTGGACAAGACAGATGTAAAAGTAATGGGTGAGATGGAGGACGTCCTGATCTGCCTGTCATCAAATGATAAAGTGTGCCAAGTCATTAATATAGTGGTGGCAGATATACCAGACGCTTACGGTCTTGTTCTGAGCAGAGATTGGTCAGAGAAATTGGATGGATATTTCGCATCTGATTGGTCGCATTTATGGTTGCCATACAAAGGAAGTCCGAACCAGATCAATATTTTAAGAGAGCCTCACATGAAATACAATGTCACTCGATTGGAGGAGAAGAATGAACCTGTGGATTCTGTCTTGGGAAACTATTTTATTGAGTTGGAGCCTGGAAATTACCAAGCAGAAGAGGCCAGCAACACATCAGACACATAGCATGATCTCCTTTGATTTTCGCAGGCTGATGAAATTGATTGTAAAATAGTAGATTTAGCTGTAGGAATAGATTCGCATTCAGTAGTTAGTGATTTTTGGACTTTGTTTTTTGATGGCTCTAAGACATTAGAAGGGTCAGGGGCCGGCTGTGTCCTAATTGACCCTCAGAAGAATAAACACTTTCTTGCATGTAGGCTAGAATTTGAATGCACAAATAATACAGCTGAGTATGAAGCACTGGTGCAGGGTTTAAAGAAAGCGATTGATTTGAAGGTAAGTAATCTGAAAGTTTTTGGAGATTCGGAAATAATTGTAAAACAAATTAGAAATCAAATACATTGTGTCTCTCCTCACTTAAAGGCTTACCAAAATGAGGTATGGGACTTGCTTAAATGTTTTGATGCATTCAATATTGTTTCAATCCCAAGACTTAAGAATGCAGCAGCTGATCTGCTGGCCACATCAGCCGCTCGACTGGTACCTACTAATAATCAATGTTTTGTTGAACTGCTTTTCAGGCCCTTGGTTCCTGATATGATCACCAACCCGCGAGTGTTCGATGATGACCAACAAATTATAGAATGTTTAACGAATGACGAAGTATTCAAAGGAGCGATTATAGATGACGAAGAACATCAGGCCAAGATGAAGTATGACAATTTCATCCCTAAAGGAGTCAGAACGCTAGAAAGAATGTTTGATTTAAATGAAAAATTCAGAAGACCAGCCAACGTGAAGACCCACAGCTCATCTTTATAGTTCGAGATGATAAATTTAGGGACTGAGACGAATCCTAAATTTGTGAATCTTGGCAAATGTTGTTCACCAGCAGAAAGAGATAAGTTCGTCAGTCTGTTTAAACAATATAAAGACGTTTTCACCTGAACATACGAAGATTTGAAAACATACGACACCAGCATCATCAAGCACGTTGTCCCCATCAAAGCAGGAGTCAAGCCATATCAGCGGCCTTTGAGAAAAATGCATCCAAAACTGGAACCACTGATTCAAAGTGAAGTAAAAAAATTATTGGATGCTAAAATCATTTTTAAGGTCAGACACTCTGAGTGGGTATCAAATTTGGTACCAGTAAGAAAAAAATCTGGAGAAATCAGACTGTGCGTGGATTTCAGAAATTTAAACCGTGCTTCTAACAAAGATAACTACCCCGTGCCACCCATGGAGCAATTGCTGCAAATGGTCCCGGGTTTTGAACTTTTTTCATTATTAGACGGATTCTCTGGCTACAATCAAGTATTAGTAGCCAAAGAAGATAGGTTGAAGACAACGTTCAGGACCAAATGGGGGACCTTTGCCTACAGAAGAATGCCATTTGGGCTTATAAATGCTGGAGCAACGTTTCAAAGGGCTATGGACATAGATTTCCGCGGATTGATTGGCCGTAGTGTTGTAGTGTACCTTGACGATATTACAATATTCTCGAAGAAAAGGGAAGAGCACGCATTTCACTTAAGGCAGGTTTTTCAACGCTATCGGAAGTATGGCATCTCACTCAATCCTAATAAGTGTGTTTTCACTGTCACAGAGGGCAAGTTGCTGGGTCACATAGTGTCCAAGTAAGGAATCTCCATTGATCCAGAAAGAATTAAAGCTATTGAACAAATCCCCTTGCCCCACAATAAAAAGGGGATGCAATCATTCATGGGAACCATAAATTTCGTACGAAGATTTGTGTCTGATTTTGCTCAGACTGTCAAACCACTACAGCAGATGGTGAAGCAAAATGCACAATTCAAATGGACTGAGATTGAGAAGAACGCCTTCAGCAAAATCAAAACTGTTGTTGCACATGCACCCTCCCTGAAAAGCCCAGATTTTGATAAAGACTTCATTCTATATACCTTTGCATCCGATGATTCACTAACAGCCGCGCTTACGCAAAGGGAAGATGGGGGGGATGAATTCCCAATATCTTTTATGAGCACTGGTCTGCAAGGGGCCGAATTAAATTACCCAGCCATTGATAAATAGGCTTACGCAATGTTCAAGGCCATGAAGCAATTTGGGTCTTACATTTTAAAAAGTCGAACCAAGGTGATCGTCCCATACCCAGCTGTAAGATCCCTTCTTGTACAGAAGGAGTTAGGAGAAAGAAGGGGAAACTGGGTAACAACTCTTCAAGAGTATGACCTTGAATTCAAACCAGCCTCTATAGTTAAAGGACAGGGGTTGTGCAAATTGATGACTGAAAATGGAAAAAATGAAGAACACGCCTGGGAGGATGAAGCCGAATTACATTTAACAGATGTCTGTCCTTT
Source organism: Pseudotsuga menziesii (assembly GCA_001517045.1). Taxonomy (NCBI): domain Eukaryota; kingdom Viridiplantae; phylum Streptophyta; class Pinopsida; order Pinales; family Pinaceae; genus Pseudotsuga; species Pseudotsuga menziesii. The sequence continues at coordinate 312,574 of LPNX010750906.1, forward strand.
GTTTACAGCTCCCGAGTCTTGGTATAGAGACCTTGTACATTACCTACAGGCAGGGTTGTTGCTGGAACATTAGAACTCTAAGCAAAGAAGAGCGCTGCGTCTTAAATCAGCTTCCTATCAAATCATTGAAGGAGTATTATTTAGAAAAAATTATGATGGAGTTCTTCTGAGATGCTTAGAGAAAGAAGATGCAAAGAAAGTAATGTCAGAATTGCATGACGGGCCTGTTGGGGGACATTATTCAGGAGATACTATAGCCCACAGGATCCTCAAAGCTGGTTACTATTGGCCTACGCTCTTCAAAGATGCGCACGCACACGTCAGAAAGTGTGATATTTGCCAAAGATGTAGTGGGAGACAACCTAAAGCAGCAGCACCCCTAAAACCTATGATGATTACAGAACCATTCGAGCAATGGGGGTTAGATATCATTGGAGAAATAAAGCCAAATTCCTCCCTTCAACACAAAGACATTCTAACCGCGACCGATTATTTCACTCGCTGGGTTGAAGCAGTTCCGCTGCGCAAGATAAATCAAGACAAAGTCATCAGCTTCCTGCAAGACCACATCATGACCAGGTTTGGAGTTCCAGTTTCGTTATTTTTTGATAATGCTACGTACTTTTCATCAATTAAATTAACTGCTTTTGCTCATGATAAAGGGATTAAATTGCATTAATCTGCTAATCACTACCCACAAGGAAATGGCCTGGTCGAATCCACAAATAAAAATCTGATTAGAATTCTAAAGAAGACTGTAATAGAGAACCAAAGGAATTGGCACTCAGCCCTACCCAATGCCCTTTGGGCTGACAGAGTCACCCCCAAGTCTGCGATAGGAGTGTCACCCTATACCCTTGTGTACGGTAAAGAAGCCATCCTCCCCCCCAATATCATGCTACCCTCTTCCATAATGGCTCAAGAGTCTAGGGGCTCGGATGATGAAGTTTTGTAGATGAGGATATGCAATCTTCTGAAAGCAGAAGAGGCTAGATCTAAAGCTAGAGAATGCTTTAAGCAACAGCAGGAGGTAATAAAGAGGTGGTTTGACAAACATAAAGCTGGAACAAAGGACTTTGAAGTGGGAGACCTAGTCCTCAAATGGGATCACCCCCATGATGAGAAAGGGAAGCATACTAAATTCCAACAGTTGTGGGTAGGCCCTTTTCAGGTCGCAGCAAAGCTTGGTCCTTCTACTTACAAGTTACAAGATTTACAAGGTTGGGAAGAGAACTTACTAGTAAATGGTTTGGTTCTCAAGCCTTATTTTTCCTGATTTTCTTTGAGTTCCTTTGTCTTGTATATAAGTAATCTGCTTGGCTGTCTTTTGAGTCTTGTTTTTCAATTTGTTCTGGTTTAAGTTTATTTGATTTCAATAAAGGGAACGAACTTGTGGTTGTATGGGGACATCAAAATTTTTGGGAATGATAAACATGTTTGAGTATCAGACTGTGTGTTATTGTTTGAACTTCTTCCAGTTTAGCAGTTTTCTCGAATAGCTCTGTGTGCATTGAAGTCCCGCTTAACCCCTGTGAAATAAACCGGATTCAAAGCGTCTGGAATACTATGCTGAGGCTCCATCCACAACACACTTAAAATGTTCTAAGGTGCGACAGCAGAAGACCCATGGAAAGGAGCAAGGTGAGTAGTATATTACATATAAATGATCCCATGCCAAGAAACGAATGCCAAAAGACAATAAGAGTCAAAACTCCTATGAAAGCATCATACATCAAAGCAAATGCTGAATAATAAGTACTAAATTGCCGAAAGCTCCTCTCCATCCGTAGGCTGAAACATGAAGTACACTGCTCACACAAAAGGACACTATGGGATAGAGGAGCCTGAATTAAAATTCAGAAAGAAAGGCGTACAGGAGGACTCATATGAAAAGGGACAAAAGTCCAAAAAAGCACAAGAAGTGCCAAATGGCATGGGAATGCGGAACAAATGAATATTCATGTTTACCATATGCTACAATCCTGTGGTGTCCGAGATGTCAGCTACCTGAAAACAAAATTAATAATGAAATTCATCTCTCGGCCTCAACAGAGTTATCTGGACTTGAAAATCTTGGTTTTCACTCTCCCAAATTGGACTATCATCAATGATTAAGGGTACACACTTTTGTCATTTGAGAAATCCATATGGCTGGAAGAATTCAATGGATGCATTTGTTGTTGAACAGTCCGTCACTCAAGGAATAATCGCCCAGAGATCTAGGTTCACCAAGTAATCGCCAATTGTTGCCATCGCAACTGTTCTCCCCAAATTTCTTAAATTTTTGGGCCCCTCCTCATGATTTTGCATTGTTTTAATTGTTGGATCCTTTGAGTTTTGGTCGTGTTTTAATTTCAGATGATTGTAAAAGCTTAGCTCTCGTCCAGGGTTTCGGATTTTGATTGCTTTTGGAATTTATGGTGATTCGCAGATTCTAAGTTCGTTTTTTTGCTTGTTGATCGAACAAGGTGTTCTTTATTGTGGGTCGTCGTTGCGGAGGTATAACAGGTTTCTGTCCATTGGGGAGTTTTAAAGCTGTCTAGACACTTAGTATTTTTGATCGGGAGTCATCCTGGTTTGATCGGAAGCCGAAACCTATTTTGCTTCCGCCGTTGCGGAACCCAAAGCAGTTTAGCACCCGAAGTATGAATCGTTCCGACTTTCGATGCGTGTTGACCTGCTTTAACCGCGTACCCGAAGTCGTTTCTCTTCCGCCGTTGTGGATGGGGAATTCATTTAGCTTCCAAAGTGTAAATTCGTCCGACTTCCGATTATGCATTGCGTGGCTTTAGCATTCTCTTTTCCGCCGTTGTGGCTCTCAAAGTCCTTTAGTTGCCGAAGTGTAAAGTTGTCCGACTTCCGATTAAAGCCTCGCCCGTCCGCGCTCCGCATAACTTGAGCCCTTGTCTTTTCCGCCGTTGCGGCTGGGAGAACCTTTTCGCGTCCGATGTCAAAGCCTTCCGACTGTCGATTTAGAACTTTCCCTCCCAAGGCTTAATCAATACTCTTTCCAGATCAAGGAATGCACCTGGCCATTTTCTTGTGGACTAGCCGTGTCAGATGGTTAATTTTAATGTTTAAAACACCATTCCAATGAATGATGCACAGTAATTGATTGCAGGTAGACCTCAATGGACGGTTGAAGCGACCGCGGTGTGAAGGCATAGCTTGATCAAGTCGAATCCGGTGGGGTCGCAAGGAAGACAAAGCGAAGGAAAAAACAAAATCGAAAGCAACAAAAAACGCAGATCTGAAAGGTCCAGCGGTTACTCAACTAATCACGAACATATGAAGAAAAGATGGAGGCAGAGAATCTGAAACGTTTGAGGGACTGGAAAGTCACATGTTTGGAGGCAGCCTAAACGATTTGCTGCGTAGTTTAAATATTGCAAAGATAGGATTTAGAAAGGGGACTTTTTCCCTGGAAAATTTGTAAACCATTTGCTTGTAAGAGGAACTATTTCGTTTTACAATCCAAATTGCAACTTTGCCTGTTGGAGAAAGTGCAACTGTGAAGTGCATCAATGTGATTAAATGAGCAATGTTGAAGAGGAACTATTTCGTTTTCAGCTGTGTTCATTAACTGTGAGAGTGTTCAAATTGCATGAGCCTATGTTCTTGTTTGAGTGCTTTTCAGTATATTTAATGATGTTGTTTCACAATGAGTAATGGAAGCTGTTCATAGACAATTGGCTATCTAGTTGTTGAAATATCTTTAACTGTTCATGTGTATTGAAAGAAGTATCAGCTATCTATAACTTTTCATAATGCATGTGCAAAATACATTACTCATCAATGAATGATAATCTTGCTCGCTAGCGATAGGTTAGGTAGTTAGTTTTCATTTCCTGTTGTTTATGTGATTTAGATGCTTGTGGATGCTAAGATGAGAGGTAAGAACCTGCGCATCACATTGTGACTGCTCCCTGCATCTTTATCATCCTACATTGTTAATTAGGCACTTGCATTTCGTATATTTAGTCAAAAATACAAAAAACTCGGTGGATCGGGCCGCAACCAGTAAAAGCCTTTGTTTTGTCACTTGACCTACGGTAGCCGAACCACAAACCGGACGGATTTCCTATACCAAACGGTCAACGGGCTAATTGGGAACGTTGACTGAGGAGAATCCCTTGCTATTGTTGCTTGCGATTTTCCAGGCCCCAACAACATGCAAAATGGGTTTCTTTTTTAAAAGGCTACACCTTTGTTCCAAAGCACAAATTAGGAAAGCAAAATCAGGTTGCAGATGGTTTGAGTCAGGGCACTATTATTTTGACAACCATGGAAAATCAAGTAGATGGATTTGTTGTATTGAAGGATCTCTTTGTGTCAGATAATGATTTTTTAGAGATTGTGGAACAGTTGAAGACTCTAGTTGCCAGGAACATGGATTTTATTCAGAGTGAATATTTTATGCAAGATGACTACCTCTTCAAAGGAAAACAACTATGCATTCCAATTGGTTTTATGAGAGAGAAAATCAGAGAACTTCACATTAATTACTTGGTAGGACATTTTGGAAAGTATAAGATGCTAGCCTTAATTGAAGATAAGTATTATTGGTCGAAGATGAAAACATATATAACAAGGTAGGTTGCACGATGTAGAATTTGTCAAATGGCTAAAGGACACTCACAGGATACAACGTTGTACATGCCATTACCAATGCCCATAGACCCATGGACATATCTAAGCATGGAATTTGTGTTGCGCTCCCACACACACAATGAGGTAATGACTCTATTTATGTGGTTGTTCTTAGGTTCTTTAAAATGGCTCATTGCATTGCCTGCAAGAAAACTAGGATACACCAAGGGTGGCAGAATTGGTTTTTTCAAAAACTATTACTGATGCATGTGTTCCAAAAACTATCACCTCTAATAGATATACTCAGCTCTTGGGTCATTTTTGGAGAATTTTATGGAAGAAAATGGGGACTAAATTACAGTTAAGTAGTGCCTATCACCCCCAAACAAATGGAAAAACTGAGTTAGTAAATCATAGTTTAGGAAACCTGCTACATAACATTGTCGCAGAGAATCCCAAGCATTAGGATTTGGTTTACCTCGACCAGAATTTGCCTACAATAGTTCAGTGAATAGATCTACATGTAAATATCCATTTCAAGTCATTTACGATATAAATTCACCTAGATTTGGTGTAGCTACCGATCCAGGAAAGAATCAATGACGAGGAGGAAGCAATTTTAGAACACATTCAACAATTGCAACAACAAGTGAGACATAAACTGCAATCCAACAATGAGTAGAACAATATTATAAAAGAGGCTCATCGATGATACTAAGTATTCAATGAAGGTGACTTGGTGACGATTTATTTACGGAAAGAGCGGTTTCCTAGAGGAACCTACCACAAATTGAAGTATAAAAAAATGGTCCTCGCAAATTTCCCAAGAAAATTAATGGCAATGCTTATAAGGTTGATTTACCAGTTGAACTTGATATTTCCCCTATGTTTAACATTTATGGTTTATATATATTCCATGGGGACAATCTGGGTGATGACAATGAGGCAGGGGTGGATTGGAAATAAGTAATTCTAAGAAAGAAAAAGGAAAATATTTCTCATATCTTGGATAAAGAGACTCTTGATACTCCAAAAGGTCAATACAATCGACATCTGGTCTAGTGGGAAGGCTTAGCACCAACCGAGAGTACATTGATTACAGAGGGGGGCCTACTGAATATAGATCTCATTAAGTAGCAACAATTTGATGACAATAACTTGCAGAAGTTGTGTTCTTTTCAACCATAAGAGAATGATGCTGGTATTTATGAAGGATGAAAGAAAAAGAAAAAGAATTAAAAAAATGAATGATGCAGGGATTTTCGAGGTCATAACTTTTGACTTGGTTATCCGTTTGAGCTCAAATTCAAGAATAAGTTGTGTTTCAAAGTGTTCACTACACTTATTGATCAAATCCTTTGGATTGGCGTTTTTTACACTTTTATAGGTCCAAATTCCTTCATATAAGGCTTCAAATTGGGGTTTTAGGGTTTTCATGGGATTTTGAAAATTTGCAATTAACAATTACCTCTTAGTTTATGTACCTAATCAGAAAAGCAAGTTGACAACTAGTGTCACTCTAGCTATATTTTAGTTAGTGTTCAGTTTTAGAGTAATACGAGAATTTTCTAAAATTAGCATTTTTTTTAAATAGTAGTTATAAAGGGTTGGACCTTCATTGTAATAATCAAGATGGAGAATGAATTAAAAGATAGTTATTTTTTCCACTCTCATGTGTCTACATGGTTTTTAGATCTACTGAATTGAATCAAATCTTATTGGCTACATCACCTTGATAACCCAAAATATATTCTCAATGCCCCAACCCTTAAAGATCTTCGGCATAGCCAAAGCTTCCCTAGACGACAGATGTAATCCATCAGTTGATGTTGAGCCCGACCAGAGAAAATTGAAAACACTCTTACGAATAAGTGAGAATATATTTTGGGACCTTTGCAAAGGTTAACAGGTATACACGAATATTATTAAGGACATAATTTATTAAAGTCATTAGACCCCTTAATGACAATCTTTGATTGTACCATGAATAAATTATCTTTTCTACCTTTTTCACCAACCAAATACAATTAGATCCATGATAGTCATTTGGACTTAGAAAACATCCAAGGTATTTCAACCCATCATCAAGTGTCAGAGAGAGAGTAGGGGAACATTGAATTTATTTGGTGTATAAGTGCCTCGTCCAACTCATGCTAGTGTAAACTTGATTTTAGAGTACTAATATGCATCCCTGAAGCCAAGCAAATAGTATCCAATATCTCTTTGTAGTGATTCAACAAATAGAAGACTGGTAATATACTAAGAAGATGATATCTTTATACATTTGATCTTCCCTTCCAATTTAGCCTTTCCAATCATCTGACTCAACCCCTCAATAACCGGAAGGAAGAGAAGAGGTGGCAAAGGATAGCCCTGCCTCAAACCACGAGAGCTTTTGAAAAAATATGTAGAGATTCCATTAATAAGGACAACAAAATTGGTTGAGTTAATGCATCTCATAATCCATTGAGTAACCTCAAAGCTCGACCCAACATTTAGAAGTAGTAACCTGAGAAAGGATTTATCAACCTGGTTATATGCTTTCATAAGATTGAGTTTCAGAACCAAGGAATTAATACGTTTGATTTACATAGTGTGAATGGTTTCCTATGTCATGCATATGGTGTCAAATATCTATCACTAATGGAGAAATCTAAATTGTTCCTTGGAAATTCCTCTGGATAACCATGCTTTAATCCAATTAGCAATCACCTTTAACGATCTTATATAGTAGATTGCACAGGGATATGGGATAAAGGTCCTGAAAAGTAACATGATTATCATTCTTTAGTATGAGGGCTATAAAGGTGGCATTTACCCCACTTGAGACCGAGCCCAATGAGCAGGCCTCTTCCATAAGTGGAACAATTTCAGGCCTCGGTAAGTTGAAAAATTGAATATAAAACTCTATCGCTCACTTGTTAGGTCTGGGACTCTTGTACTTGGCCATATTTTTTAATATGTCTTCAACTTCCACAAGCAAAACAAGTCTACCCACTTCAACACTTTTCTTCGTCAGAGAACATGCGAGGCATACATTGTAATTTGTAACGCACTCAATTTTGAAGTGAGATTATTGTTATTTGATTTTTTTAAAATATTTGAGAAATACCTGGATGCAGATCCTTTGATACTCTGTTGAGTAGTTGTTTCTCGTCCTCCTGATCCTCAATAGACCATATAGCATTGTGTCTCCGACGATTATCTGCAAAAGAGTGAAATTTTTTTGTATTATGATCTCCCTATGTAAGCCACAACACCATGCACTTTAGTCGCTATATGCCTCCCTCCGCATGTGGCAGGTCAATGTTTTATAATTCAGGGATCTTCGATTGATCCAAATCATGGCTCGAAACAAATCCCATTGCAGTAGAGGAATAATGATCCTTGATAAGGCCTTCAACACGAGTAAGGTTATGTAGTTGAGTCTGTTTTTGATGTTTAACGTAACACCCCGGTTTTGACCTCGTTTGCATTAAAAATGTATATGATGTATATATTGTAATTAATCATGGTGTGGAGCTAAAGGCAAAAGCCCCACCATCGATTTAAAGTTTTATGTTCTGGCAATTAAAATTGTTGCCGATGGTATATCGTGTTGTCCGACACATTATAATTTTGGCATCATGTAAATATGCATTTTAATTAAAATACCCACAACCGGGTATGTCAATGCAACCATAATGAAAAGGGCATGATTTCCTAAGGATATGGGGGGGTGTCTAACCCTTGGGAGCCATTGGGGAACAACTAAGTGTCAATTGATAAACCCATTTAGTTGTCACCTATCTTTTGTCTCACTCACCCTTTATTCATTATCTCATTCAACAACCTTTTTGTCTTATTCTTGTCTCAACTACCAAATTAAATCCTCTGATGTTAGTTGGGACAGTTACTGCATGGACAGTGGTGTGTGGCAGGACTGTCAATCCTTTCCCACACACACACTCCACTAGCGAGCTCATTCACCCTCACGTGGGCAGGAAGAGAGCACGACCCCCATTCTTCATTTTTCCTCACGTAGAGAACTGGGAGAGCTGCCTTACGTTCACGATTTTGCTATATGTGAATTTCGTTTTTGGGATTTTTGTTATGTGTAGTTCTCTTCATGTTGTGGGTCTGGGCATGTGAATTCACCTCCACGCAGGTTGCATTCCCTTCCTCACGCAGCTGAGAAATCAATGTTGGTTTCCCCACAAATTTTGGGTTGTTGTGGGTTCTTGTTGAGTCATTTTGGCCATGATAGGGCCAAGAACGACTCTGGAATCGAATTGCTCAGTATGAGTTGTGTATTACCCAAATTTCCATTTCGGTTGTGTCTATGGTGTTTTCCTTTAAACCCTGGAGCTGTGAATTGTTGTGCTGGTTGTTTTGTTGTGTGTGCACAGGATATTGGTCTTTGGATTGTGTAGGAGTAGAAAGGAGTCTGCTTGAAAAACCTAGTGTTTTGTAGGAGCCTCATAGACAAAAATAGAGGGATGGCTCTCTTCTCTACACCCCCTAAATAGCATCTACACCCCCTAAATAGCACTGGAAGGGAATTCATGTCGTGAGGGACTATACAGTAGAGAAGGGAATGATTCCTTGTGTTGGGTGTGTGTGGATGTGTTAGGAGTCAAGCTAGTTCCGGTGTAGGCATCCTTAGCTTTTCAGTGAGCCCACTAGCTTATTAGATAGTGCTTCCATCTCCTGATAACATGTTAAACCCAACTTGTTGGCTTGGTTATGTGTTGTTGTGTACTCTTGGTCTGATAAACCCAAACATAGCTTTGGCTTGACTGAGTTTTGACATATCTTTGGCTATGCGTGAGCCTGCTTAGTTTCCTTTTCCTTGGGGAATCATGCCCAGCTCGAGGGTGGCAGTGTGGCTGAGCGATTAAGAAGCACACTGGCCTATGGTTGGGTGGAATGTTGCAGCGACATAGCTGGTTGCGGGACGATTTTCTTCATAAGATAAGTATTCTTGTGTTTAAATCTCTGCATTTACATTTGATATTGAATTACAATGAACATGTGAATGAATGGAATGGATTTGATTCCGCTGTGTGTTAAATAATTATGCATCTTTACATGTTCTAGTTCAAAGCATTCCAATTTTTATTATGTGTATGTTCATGGGGCTAGTTTTCCAGGTAGATAGTATTATGGTAGCATCCTCTTCGCCAGTATGAGGGTTGGGGACGTTACATTTAATCCATGGAGAAACAATCCCCTTCAATGATCAGAGAAACTGGGGTAGAAGACCCATATCCAACTCACTATGATGTTGGTAAAAATAATTCCAGTGGGATATAACAAAATAAATAAAACCAACATCTTTGGACCACACCTAGCAATACTTAAAGGGATAACGTGGAATGTGACTATCCTTCTCCAAACACAATACAATCGGCAAGTGATCAGATATGCTCACACTTTCGACCCAAGAATTACAGAAATTTGTTGCACCTAGTAAATCTTCAGCCAATAAAAACCTATCAAGCCTCTTAGCATCTGTGTCCGCTTCAATGCACCCATTCTTCCAAGTCAGAACCAACTGGTTAGGCTTAATATTCACCAATCTATGATTTTGAATGTGATTTTGAAACCACAACGTTGATGTATCGATTCTCGCATTAGTACCCTAGGTCTCTCTAGCAGACATGGTGAAATTCATGCCCCCTACAATGATGAGGAATGAGCATGGCAGTGCTCCACTTTATGCAACCGCAATCCAAAATCTTTTTCTCCCCGCATAAGGCCCATAACTATTTGGTATGTGTAGTGGCCTGTCTAGTTCCCACCCATGGCCTGCTAACATAATGCCAACACAAATCCTGTATGATTAGAAAGAAAACTTAGTAGTGTTCCAAGTTGAAATAAGGCCACTAGAGAGGCCTACAATGTCCACTGAACAACATTCCCATTCTAGAACCAATTGCCAAATTATTTCCTTGGACTTTGGGCCCTATACCATCCTCTCTTGGAATAAAATGATATCAAGAGTAACCAACTTCAGTAATCACCTGAGGGCCAGTAGCTTTGGGGTGCCCCCTACCCCTCTTAGATTTAGGGATAAAATAGGCATTAAGTAACTTATTTGATAATCGACTTTGCTCTAAGAGGCCCAGAAGTATTGGGTAGCTGGTTTTATGAATACAAATTATCTCTAGGAATACATAAAGAATTAGAAGTATTGTTCTTGTCCCCTAGCTCATAACACCCCTTTGAATTCCTCTCCTAGACTTTGCATCTTCTACCGCCATTATTTTCTCTGAATGGTGACATCAGGATTATTATAGGTAGGAGAATGAAGGTCAACAAGATTCTTCTTGTAAATCTCTAGCGGTTATTGCATGAATCCCCTGAAGTTATGTTAGGATTAAAAATAACTTGCTCCTTAAACCGCTTAGGGTGATTTGGTTGCTCAGCTAGTCCCACAGCATTAAGAGCTTCCATCTCATCTCTCAATAATTGTGAGTCTGATTCCATATTAAAATATTTAAAGATTATGTTAGTATCAACTATACCACCTCCAGAAAGTGACCCCTTAGGGGTAACCAAATTCTCCCTATGCTCATCCCAAACATCCTCCTCAGATAGAGAGGAGTCAAATGAGGTTTTAGGATTCCCAACTCATTCCTCCTCATAACTTCTATCATCTACTACCTCAATGAGACAAATTTCGGTGTCAGACAGTGACTCATAAAATTCAGGACAATGCAGTCTCAACTTACCCGAAAATGACTCTGTAGCAGCCAAAGGTGATGGACAAACTTGCTCTTTTAGGTTATGCGCATGTAGATTGATAGAATCAACAACCCCATGAACCATCTTGTTGCAAAAAATTGTACTAGTCCTTATATGAGCCATCGAATGACAATAAATTTCGAGGTGTCATGCCTCACCACTAATGTGGCACTAAAAAGGGGTTCGCTAGTAGTCTAGACACCAAAGGTTGGCAAATATGCTTATCCCCACAAGATATTAACCACAACCAGAAACCCTAACTCAACATCTATCTCTGTAAGTACCCACTCCATGCACTTGTCTTCACGAAATAAGGATTTATCCTCAAAATAAATGAAATGACCAACCCTATTGGCAATGGCCTTGAAAATCTCTCTCAACCTAAGTTCTAAAGGAAAACCCTTCACCAAGAACTAGTAATGAGTCCGCTGAAATTGCTCGGTATGTGGGTTGACATCAGAGTGCCACCTCTTTAAGCATAGAGACCCTATGCCTACCACCCATGGTCTCTCCAAAATGTGGGTAACATGTTCTTCATGTACGAAGTGGAACACAATCCAATTATTCACTAATAAATGGATTCACCGGAAGTAGTTTAATAAGGGTTTCCAATTCCTCGTGACCCAAGCCAGTAGTGTTGTCAGAGACAACTGGGAAAATCATACTTTACCAACTATGGCAAGTGCCAAAAGATTCAAAACATGACCAAGATGAACATTTTTCCCCAAGTTCGTATTGATGCCTTCGAACATAATTTTAATGCCTTTTAGTGCCATATGTTGTTTATCCGTCTCCCCCTTGCTTTGCAATAAATCCCTACCATAATGTGGAAAATGAGGCGGCTTAAATCTAGATGTAGCTCATCTTCTAACATTTCCCCAAATATTACCTCTAGTCGACCCCATTCACACAAATTAGGGTCAAAATCCCCTGAATTAACGCCAAGTAAAGTCTAAGAGGATGACTGCCCTCCTAGCCCTTCAGACCTCCCACCGTTATTCACGATCATCAGTCTGGTCACAAATGCTTCCCATGAACCAAGACAAGGGGGTCTTGCACTCACACCAAAACCACAACAGAAAAAAAATACACTATTACATAAAATCACCTAAAACACCCCCCCAAGGAGAGTACCAACTAGAAGCAGCCCTAGCTACTTTGTCATTTCCAACCGCATCCCCAAACCCTAGCCTGACCTCCCACACATATGTGACTACTAAGCCATACCATAGTCGACAATAACATGTGTATATTTTTTTGAACCATAATACCCTTTTTTTTCGTGAGTGCCAGAAACTTACTTGACCTTTTAATAATGACAAGGTAACCTTGAACATGTTAGTATGATATTTGCTTATATTTGCTATTGAATTTGGACTAATTGCTTATTTTTCTTTTAACTAGAAATGGAATATTTACTTTTTCACTACAATAATGAACCACCACAATTTTGCCCCTAAACAACGACAATTTGATTACGCTGAAGGCATTTTTAAGGAGGTGGTAACTCTCGACCCTTTGTCGTTTGTCAAGGGCCTATGAGGAACCGCTCCTTGTCAATGACCATTGTAAATCAATATCTACTACAATGGATTCTAGAATTAATGATGTCAGACAATCAAAACATTAACCATCAATAAAATTTTAATGTCCATGTTCAAGCGCACTTTCAAAACTTTCTTCGTTTTTATGAAGAGATTCAAGTGCCTCCATATTTTTAGAATAGTTTTCTCTTCCCAGTAGTCAAAGAGTGAGAACATGATAGTGGGCGAGCAAGAAAATAAATTGGCAAAACATTTAACACCTAGTTCACTTCAAATCTTCTCACTTTGGGCTTCATGCACTTTGACTATGTAATTAGTGGTGAATATGTAATTGAAACCACTCTAGAGTTGAACCTACATTGTTCCAAGTGATGGGACTTGCAATAGTTTACCTGAATATTGTGGTATATCAACTCTTGTTCTTTCTCATAGTCTAGTTCAATGAAAGAATTACTCTTTTACATGTGATCCCATAATCTTGTATATTCTTCCCAAGGCTCTTCTTCCATGTCGTTTTTGGGACATGATCTAAATTGCAGTTCATAAATTCTTATTTATTATTCTCACAACGACATGTTCTTGAGACTGGAGGAAACTATGCATTTATTACAACTGATACAACTATGTGTGAATCTTTAAAATGTGCATTTATGACAACTATTACAACTCTGTGAATCTTTATGCATGGGTTCTTAGGGAACATGTATTAGATAAACAAAATGACACGAATGTCAATTTATTGTGCATATGAAATTGTTTTTGTGTGAAGACTTAAAGTTCGTTTTTACATTTAACAGGACTTTGAATCGATTGCATCTTGCAATCCAAAATAAAATAGAGAATCAAAGAGCATGATTACAACATTAGGGGCTAATTAGTAATGAATCCATGTGGTTATTGGTTATTTATTTGAGGTATGTTGATTTCGTGCACATTGTTATTAGCATGAAATATGTGTTAAGATAATAAGATAGGGCTAAGAGGAAAGAAAGTCGTTGATTATCTCTATTACATGCAATTTGTTGTTTGTATGAAATGTGTGTTAAAACTAAAAGGAAAGAAAGTATTTATGTAATTTATTTTTGTCTCCATAATAAAAGAATGAATTTAAAGCGTTAGAAAATGTGTGTTAAGACTAAGAAGAAAGAAAATATTTATACAATTTATTTTATCTTCGTAATCAAATAATGAATTTAAGATGTTAGAAAGAAATGAGTATTAAATTTATCATATTTTATTAATATTTTACATAAGTTTATAGATATAAATTGCCACTCTATTATTATGATAAGAATATTTACTAAAACATTCAATACTTAATAAAGCATTCCATATCTGCCTTGATGATTCAAACTAGATCCTTATATTTTTAAACATTTTGTCATTCTTTTATTTTTAAATATTTTGTCATTCTTTTAGTTGTGTTTATTTTAACATAGTATGAAAGATGTTTAGTTCTCCATAAGTATAGGAGTTATTCGTAGGGATTGAAAAATGTCTTAAACATGGTTGTGAATGTAAATTCAATGTGGTGGTTTCCACGTTTCCAGAGCATTGTAGTATGAATCTACATGGATATGAAGTGATTTGTATACACAATAATTTGTAAGTCACTATGTAAATAAAATAATTATTGATGAGAAATCTAAATTATTAGGATTAATGACCTGTATTATATTGTTTTCATTAATATGACTTGTATTTCCCTCACACCATATACTCAAAAATCTTGTTGCTTTCAATAATATTTTGTTAAATAATGCATATAAACAATAAACTATCATTAAGAAAAACGTGAAATTTCAAAAATGATTCGAAAATAAGCAAAGTCAATAGTAACAATGTCCACATGAATTGTTTATACATAGAATTAATCATGGTTCAACAACAACAATCAATAAACGTGAGAACAATATTACAACCACCCAAACGAGCAATTTTCTAAAATCAAAATTTTCCATTGTGCACTATTTTTTAAAATTGCCACCCTATTTCAACATCAAAGAACAGTACATCCCAAATATGATTCACAAAGGTGCAGATTGCAAGTTAGCAGATCCTGAAAAGTTGAATTGTTGATGTTATATATTTGTTAACTATTCCAATATCGGTTGTGCAAAAGGGTCCAACCTGACTGTTCATTTATCTTTCTAGTTTTAATTTGACTTGATGATATCTACGTTTTCGACACATTATCTTTGGGAGTGTTGATTACACCACATAAAATACACAACCTACATTAAACTTTTGGGCAAATATTAAGCACAAATTGATATAATAATATAGCACACTTCCTACTCATCGAATCAAATATCAGTCTTACATAAGGGTTTGGCAATCGATCCGTGAATCCTTTTATTTAACGTGACTTGTGGCTAGAAGGCCACATTCAAACAAAATATTTGAATAAACTCATAGATGATACATGAGTTGAAATTCAATGTGGAAGTGTGCATTTGACTAGATACACAATACATTATACTTTCTACAGTTTTGTAATGTAAAATTAAGCTAGTTCATTAAGTAACCAGATGCGTCGTGGAATGTAAGAATTCCAAGGTGAACCTGAATATTAAAAAGATCGTTGGGTAATGTTGAGAGTGGAAGAGTTAAATGTCACATTTATTATCTTGTTGTTTCATCTACTAAAATGATTCTTGAGTTGTGAATTGAATTCATTCTACATGTTCCATCATTTTATATTTTATATTTTTTAATAGGTTAATTTTTTTTTAAATGTAAATACAAAATCTTGCAATAACGATGAGTCGTGTTATAGTATTTCATATTTTATATGCCTAAGTTTGAGTTATGGATAATAATAATTTACCTTATCATGCCTTCTTTAGAATAAATTATATATCACAAGGTAACTTGGAAAGGATGGGATAATTCATACGAATTCATAATACCTTATTTATCACAAGGTAATTTAGAATTTAGAATGGATGGCATAGTTTATATGAATTTTATTATTAGGTTTAGGAGGCAGTGGTACATTCTTTATGGAATTAGTATGGTTTAGCTTATCTTCCAAATATTAAAGTGTGAGATATACATGTGTCAAAAGCTTACTAGTTTTTTAAGGGTTATCTCGTTGCTGGGCACATAATTTATGATTATGCCAATGTTTTAATGATCTAGGAGAGACATATTGTCAATTTCCTTGATGTTATGATCCCATTATGAATGAATTTTACTATGTAGATATGAATGTAATGTGTCTAAAATTTGAAATCATTGTATTCTTTGAAACAAAGTTAGCATAGAATATGAGAAATGACTACACTGCATTATACTACATTTTGCATTTATTGCCTCCATGATATATCCTCATTGTTAAGTGTAAGAGATGTCATTGCATGCTAAATGTATTTAATTGGAAAGATATATAATTGTATAAGTATATTTGATTAACAATTTTCTTTAAAGTGTAAAAAAGAAGAAACTTGACTTTATTTTTTGTAAAGTGAAATGAGAAGCTTAAGATTTAATGATTCATTGAATTTCATTTTTGGTGTAGTATGTAATTTATTCAAATTTTATTAGCCTTTGCAAAATTAAAACACTTTAGACCCAATAAAGCTTAGATTGTATAGTGGAAAGAGTGGAAATGAAAAATCAAGCATTATCTAGATATATATTGTAAAAAGGTCTAGAGATAATAATAAAAACAAGGAAAAATCATTTGATTTGTGTAAATAAAAATAGTTCTTGATTTGTCCCATAAAGTGCCTAGGGGTATTGGTGGATAAAACTTATGTCAAAAAAGCATGGTAGATAAGGAACTATGATGGATTTTTGTTGCCTTATATTATCACATCTCACCCACGTGGTCTACATAAAGTGCTTCTTGACACAATGATTTTATAAAGTGACGGTGGATGTTATATGCATGAATGGGTTGTTCTAGAGTGATGAATTTAGTGTTGTTAGATTTTTATCATTTAAACTAGCATTAACTTAGGATCTTAATGGAGAGAATAACAAGCACAACAATCAAACACATAAGACAATGAACACAAAGATTTTCCTCGGGGAAACCATAGAGGAGAAAACCCCGCAACTTCCTTAGAAATAGAATCAACACCAAATAGCAAAGCCCCAAAAATAGTAAGATGATATCCCGACAGCAGTAGCCTCTTTCTCTCTAGCCCCAACAACTTCTTCTTCCTCAGCTATACACTACAACTGAGTGTGAGTGAGAGTGTGATAAATAGAGAGGCTCTATTTATCACACACTCACTGGGGTCGACTTCTCTAGGAGAGTCCAATAACCCTAGTGCCCCAGAACTGCGGGGACTTTAACACTTGGACAATAGGAGGGTTACCCACAATGACTTGACATGACTTATTTACATTATAGAACCTCCCGATATGAACATCGGTGCATGACATGACTCAAATACATTACAGACACTTCCCAGAATAAACATCGGGGTACAAGACATAAGATATACAAGTGAATACATTCTGAAGTTACAAATACATCAACACTCCCTCTTAATTAGGAAGGTATTCTTTCGACACAATTTTCAGCACTGGTCTTCTTCTCTGTATCGACTGGATCATCTCATCATTGTCATCTTCAAGTTGTCTTCATCTTCAAGTCTTCTTCATCTTCAAGTCATCATTGTCTTCAAGTCTTCTTCATCTTCAAGTCATCTTCGTTTTCAAGTGCAAGTCATCTTCGTCTTCAAGTATGCTTCTAAGTCTTCTTCTTCTTCAAGTCTTCTTCATGATGGGATCTGGATCATCACGACTGCTGGATCATCACTGCTGGATCATCATCACTGTATCAACATCAAATCTGGATCATGACTTGATCTGGATCATCATCACATCTGGATCATCACTTGATCTTGGATCATCATTAAGTCTAGATCATCATCATGGTTGCTATCTCAGAATGGTGCTATCTCTCGATTCTTCTTGTCACATGAAGTTCTACAGAGCCAACCCTTTTTCATGCTAGTTGTAGGCCTACCCTTCATGTAGGTCTTCAATACTTATATCTGAGCCTAAGTCAGAATGGCCCGCCCAGCTCTTACATCTGACCTCGTCTTTTCAGAAAGGCATGCCCAGCACTCACATATAACCTCATATTGTCAGAAAGGCCCAACACTCATATCTGACCATGTGTAAACACATCACGCCAGAATGGCTCATCACTTATATTCGACCATGTTCAAAAACACCACATCGGAAGGGCTCTACACTTACATTCGACCATGTTCGAAAACATCGCATCGGAAGGGCTCTGCACTTACATCCGACCATGTTCGAAAACACCGCATCGGAAGGGCTCTGCACTTACATCCGACCATGTTCGAAAACACCGCATCGGAAGGGCTCTGCACTTACATCTGACCATGTTCGAAAACAACGCACCGGAAGGGCTCTGCACTTACATCCGACCATGTTCGAAAACACCGCATCAGAAGGGCTCTGCACTTACATTCGACCATGTGCGAACACACAGCATCGAAAGGGCTCTCAGTCCCAGACTGAGGATTCCTGGTAACTGACCAGGTGCCTCCATTCTCCCAGAGAATGGCATCAGCCCTTATATCTGATCAAATGGGAACACATCCCTCAATCACATCAGAATGGCCATTCACTCGTATCTGATCATGTAAGACTACATCCCACAGTCATATCATAATGGCCCTTAGTCCCAAATTGAGTATTCCTGGTAATTGACCAGGTGCCTCCATTCCAAGAATGGCATTCAACACTTATATTTGATCATGTAGGAACCAATCCTATAGTCACATCATAATGGCCCGACACTCACATTTGACATGAAAGGAACTAAATCCTCTCACCATGACAGAATGGCTCAGCCCTTACATCTGACCATGGAAGGAACCTAATCCTCTCACCATGTCAGAATGGCTCTAGGTCTCATCATTTCCCTTTGGAGGGAACCTCAATCTGGAGAACACCACTCTTCTCCCCGAAGTACTCCAACTTCACTCTGGCCAATGGCTTCGTCAACACATCAGCTAATTGTTTGTTCGTCGCAACATACTGGAGCTTCATTGCTCCTCTCTACACCATATCCCTGATATAGTGATACTTGATCTCGATATGCTTCGACTTGTCATGGAACACCGGGTTCTCTGATAACTTCACACAACTATGGTTGTCGCAATATATACAAGTAGCATCCAACTGGAGATCAAATAAATCAGACAGTAGCTTTCTCAGCCACACTACCTCACAACTAGCTGAATAAGCTATGACATATTCTGCTTCAGCTGTACTCAGTGCCACACAGGATTGCTTCCTGCTAAACCAAGAGATCATACCTGATCCCATACTAAAGTGCTCTTCCTATCGATGGCACTGCCTGCCCAATCTGAATCAACATAACCCTCCAGGTTAATCTTATGATTTGCCTCGTACTTGAGCCCATAATAAACTGTACCCTTCAGGTACCTCAGAATATGCTTTGCATCAATCAAGTGAACATGTCTCGGATCTATTAGGAATTGGCTCAAGGTGTTCACAGCAAAGCAAATATCTGGTCTCGTGTTCGTTAGGTGCATCAAGGACCCAATCATCTGACGATACATCATAGCATCAACCGCTTCTGATGAAGCATCACTCAATAGCTTTAGGTTCGATGCCATAGGTGTGATTATGGCTTTGCAGTCCATCATCCTGAATCTCTTCAGAATCTCTACTACATACTTCCATTGTCTAAGGAAAATTCCATCTGCATTTTGCCACACCTCCATGCCTAAAAAATAGTGCATCATACCCAAGTCTTTCATTTCAAACTCGACAGTAAGTTTCCTCTTTGTATCAACAATCAACCCATCCATACTTGTTACAAACAGATCATCCACATACAGTAGGAGTATCACTGGGTTTCCATCTTCAACCTTGTAATAAAGGCTGGAATCTGCTTTACTCTTGGTAAAGCCCAAACTGGATAGAAAGCCATCAATTATGTCGTACCATGTCCTAGGTGCCTGTTTCAAACCGTACAGGGCTTTCTTCAATCTACACACATGAGACTCCCTGTCATGTGTCTCAAAACCGAGTGGCTGCTCCACATACACTTCCTCTTCCACTACACCATTCAAGAAAGCAGTCTTGACATCCATCTGGTGTATCTTTTATTTCATCATTGCAACCAAAGAAAGTACTGATATGATGGAAGTGTATCTGGTTACAGGTGCAAAAGTTTCTTCATAATCTATTCCTTCTTTCTGGGAGAAGCCACAAGCCACGAATCTTACTTTGTATTTCTCTATGCTGCTATCTGCAACATGCTTGATCTTGTAGATCCATTTGGAAGTTACAATGGACTTCCCTTCTGGTCTTGGAACAACATCCCAGACATCATTCTTCAGGATCGATTGATACTCTTCGATCATAGCCTCCTTCCATTCTTTCCTTTCTGCCGCTTCTTCGTAGTTGGAAGGTTCTTTATCAATAATGTCACATAGCAAGGCTACATAACTGGAGCAAGACCTAGTTATCTTTCTTCCTCTGTGTGTTTCTTCTGAAGTTCCATCTCTTTCTGCACCTTGGATAATTTCACGTACCCAAGCAGGTTTCCTCTTATGAGGACTCTTCTCCTGAGGTGGATCCACAGGTTCTTGAGGTTCTTCTAATTCTCGATCTTCTTCTTGAAATTCTTTGTTCATGGTTGTATCATGAATTCTGAGTGCTTCTGCTTCTTCAGGTTCTTCAGCCGGTCTCTTCCTGGATCTGATGTAGGTTGAATCTTCGTCAAATGTTACATCTCTGCCGATGTCGATCTTCTTGAACCCTGTGAAGTATATTCTGTAAGCCTTCGAGCTTTCAGAGTATCCCACAAATATACCCTTCTTTCCTGAAGGATCTAACTTTGTCCTCTTTTCTTTAGGAATGTGTATGTATACAGGATAGCCGAATATTCTGAGATGGCTGACTTCTGGTTTCTTGATGGAGAAGACTTCTTCAGGTGTCTTGTTCTCAAGTACTCTGTGTGGAGTACGGCTTTGTACATACACCGTTGTTCTGGCAACTTCTTCCCATAGATGCATGGGAAGATCTTGATCATGAAGCATGGCCTTGCTGCTTCCATGATCGTTCTATTCTTTCTTTTTGAAATCCCATTATGTTGTGGATTATGTGGAGTGGATAACTCCCTCTTAATCCCAGAGTCTTTGCATAGCTCTTTGAATTCATTTGATGTGAATTCTCCGCCATTATCTGATCGAAAGGTCTTGATCTTCTTTTCTGTGTGATTCTTGTTCAAGGCTTTGAATTCCATGAACTTGTTGAATACTTCATCTTTGTTCTTCATAAAGTATATCCACTCCTTTCTAGAAAAATCATCAATAAAAGAAACATAGTATACATACCCTCTTAGTGAACTGGATGACATTGGACCGCATACATCGGAGTGGATGATTTCCAAGATTCCTTTTGCTTTGCTCTTGCTACTTGGAAATGTCTTCTTTGTGTTCTTCTCTTTCGCACATCCTTTGCATACACCTTCATGTTTTGTTTGCATTTCCGGGAGACTTTCAACAGCTTTGCTTGCAAGTGGTAGTGCTCTGTAATGCACATGTGCAAGCCTTCTATGCCAAAGCTCATTTGGTTCTACCGAGTCATGAACCAAAACTTGTTCTGGTTGTCCCTTCAATTTGTATAGTCCTCCTTCTTGTTCCCTAATCACTACTGCATCATCGAAAGACTTTCCCTTTGGCCACATGAGCACTTCGCCATCTACAAATGCAACCCTCATTCCTTTTGCATCCAATGCAGATATGGAGAGGAGGTTCTTCTTTAGTCCAGGTACAAACAATACATATTTCATCTTGATAGAATTTCCAGAGTCTAGCTTGTATGAGGATTCACCACTACCTTTTATTGGATATTGGTAGTCATCTTCGAGTTTCACCTTGTGAGGTGATTCGTGTTCAGATAATTTCACAAAGGATTCCTTGAATCCTATCATATGTTTGGAAGCACCACTGTCTATAAGCCAATCATTGCTGCCGTGTGTGATAGTTACCGTGAGAGCGGAAATCAGAACATATTCTTCATCACTTGAAGAATCATCACTGTCTTGTTTGTTTCTCTTTGTGGAAGGTTCATCATCCTCTGCAACATGAGCATGATGTCTTCTCTTGTTTCCCTTCTTCTTGTGAGAGCTACTTTTGTTTCTAGGACAATCTCTAGCAAAGTGTCCTCTTTCATCACATGTATAGCAAATGTACTTAGACTTATTTCTAGGCTTTCTAAAGTTATTCCTTTGGTGAGAGTGCTTACCTCTGTGGTGGCTAGATCTGGTTTTCTTGGATTGTACTGTGAGAGCTTGATCTTCACTTCCCATCTTTTCTTCTCGAGCTGCTATCCGAGCTTCTTCTTGAGAGCATTCTTCCCATAGTCTGTTGAACTTGACTAACTTCTTTTTGGCACAGATCCCTTGAATGAAAGAGTCCCATGTCTTAGGGAGACCATTCAAGGTGGTCATTACGATCTTTGCATTCTCCACTTCTTCATCTACTGCTTCAAGTTGTTCTTTGATCTGGGAGACCCTTGTGAAGTATGATTGTATGGTCTCCGCATTCTGGATCTTCACATTCTTCAATTGGTTCATATGTCTTGCTTTGTAGAAAGGAAGAGGCACACATTCATTCTCTATCCCTTTCACATTTAAAATTGCAACCCTCAATCCCTGCACTCCCCCCTACCAAATAAAAATACTAATGTCGATTGCCATTATAATTTGAGTTAAACTCGATCACCACCAAACTTTCTTGTATGGCAAGTTAATATACATTTCATTTTACTTGCCATTGATTACATAAATTTCTATTTATTGCTTATTAATACTCAAAACAAAGTTTTCCTTTCAATTTCATTTACCACTATAGCTACCATCCACTTACTTTCAACACATTAAATTATATTCTTCAATATTTCATTTCCACACTTTAAAATATTACCGAACCAGAATCACGACATAACCAAAGTACGGACTAACCCAACCCCAGAGGTCAAATACGGTCAAAAATTTCGTCTTTTTCCAATTACATTATATATGCTGAGGAGATAGGGTTTCTGCAATAGCATTCCTAAATGTTAAGTGTTAGGGTTGAGCAATGCATAGTCGATCTGGGGATCCGATTTAAGAGGGATTTTAAGGCCGGCGAGAAAGTTCCGTATTATTTTTAAAGGCCATGATCACCAATGCGCGGTTCGCCATGGAAGGAACCATTTACTTCTTCTCGCAGAGATCTGAGGAGTACCAGTCTTTTGGTCTGCGGTAATGGCTCTTCTTCTCCTTCACTCTCATATGCCCTATCTACCAAGTTATGTATTTGTTTCACTGCAAAAGCATGAGTTGGTTAATTGTTTTTTAAGCAGATCAGTTGGTATTTAAGATAATAAGTTTTCAGTTTCTGCATGAACGGAATACTACTGAAGATTTGGAGTTCAACCCTCGTCAAGTCTTTCCCTAACGCTGTATTGGGCTAAAGATTTTTTAAGTTCCATCCCAAGTTGATTGTGCTGTTATCATGTGATTACCTTGTTGACAGTAATAGGAGGTTTCCCTAGTATCGTTTAAGGGTTGATTAGTTAGAGTGTAGAACCACCTAGCGCTGCAGAACCTGAAGAATAGGGGACACCATGATTTTATTACAGTGATGATATTTTTGGATTTTGGGAAAATGGGTTCCTGTGTTTGATTGAGATGGGGAAATTCTTAACTGGACAGCACTTCGGAAATATGATATAATTTGTATAACTGTTGCAATTTGAAAATATTGAAAGTGTTTCACAAACAATTTAGGACAGCTGCGGTAATACTTTTTTATGCTTAGGTTGGACATCAAATATATTTGCCCTAATTTGAAGCACAAACGCAGGACTTTTGAATGGAGGATTTCTGACCCATTTTTTTTTTACTTTAAATTTGTTTGAAATCTTGCATCCAGTTTAGTATCGATACTTATATAGTCAATACGCCTGCACATTGGACGTTTTGTTTGTTATCAAAAGACATATTTTCCAATATAATGACATTCTACCAACCTCAACAAGGTTTAGGGTGCATAATTAACAAGGTCTAGGTCTAATTACTAGCATAGATCCATTTAAACCCGGATCTATCCAGCATCGAGCATTGAGACGGATTCAATTTCTTGTAATTAACAAGGTCTAGGTTTAATGGATCTATTACTAGCATAGATCCATTTAAACCCGGATCGATCCAGCATCAGCATCGAGCATTGAGATGGATTCAATTTCTTGAGGCCATACAATTTTCTTACCATTTGGATTGCTCCTCGTACTTGATAGATTTGGGTTTAAAATGGATCTATGCTAGTTTAGTTTTTTTATATTTGATTTAAGTCATCATTTTTTATTTTTTAAAATTTTTTTATTCTTGAGGTGTACAATTTTTTTACCAATTGCTCTTGGTACTTGATAGATTTGGGTTTAAAATGGATTTATGCTAGTTTAGCTTTTTTTTATATTTGATTTAAGTCATAATTTTTTATTTTTTAATATTTTGTATTTATGTTGGTTCGAAACAAGACCCCATACTGGGTTGGAGAGCGCCTCACTTCTCTTGATGCAAAAATCTAACTTCAGGGTTCCTCCCATGAAGAAGTCTTGCCTGTATATCCGAAATGGCATCCTGAGTTTCGTCTGTTTCATATTCTATTTTGGAGCTAAAGCATATTTAAAGCATATTTAATTGTGATGATACTCAACTCTTATGATTTGGTGCTGCGAGTGTGAGATTAAGTATCAAGGGAACGAACGGATCTTTGAGAGTGCTTGTAGTCCTTTTATGCTGAAATTACCTGTGGAGTGCTTGTAGTCCTGTTATGCTGAAATTATAAAGGCCAACATATAAACACATTGAATCAACCATATAATCACAAACACGTTGCATAAGCCATATACGCATCATATGAAGAGAAGTGAGGCACTCCTACAGGCTACAACCTAGGGGGAAGAGATGTGTCACAAAAGCTGACCATTATCAGATGTGGTGATGTCTTGGGTGTTCTATATCTAAGCAAGAAATGATTATTTTGTGGAGGAGCTTTTACAAGCCTACTATTGGGAAATTAACTGTAGGATTTGAAAAATATTGGAAAATGTTTTTGGATTAAAAATAGTATGTTAAAACCATTTGTGTTGTGTAATACTTTTTTATAAGTATGGGTACATGATATTTTATAAAAGAGCCTTTGGTGAACCAAATCAGCCAAAGAGTACAAAGGATTTCAAAATTTTATACTAAAATGCTCGAGTAAGCTGAACCCTGAAACAATGTTTCTTCCAAGGATTTCTTAGAGAGCCAAAACTAGATACCAAGTACGAACCATAGAAAAGAAGACTTAGACAAAATGGTGCTCACTATGGGCATCTTCCATCAAGACAAAGTGGTGCTCACTATGTGCCATCCCTTTGGTGCCGTGGTTGCTTTATTGTTGCAGTGGTTGTTTGTTGTACTTGACATTGTTGTGGCTGTAACTTTTTTTCTTACGAACTTTGTTATGAAACTATTCACCTTAGAAAAATACTAGAATTTCACTACATTAGGTTTGTTTATCTATAATATATATAGAACCAAAGAAACACTAAAGGTTCTTTAGACAACAAAGCATGGACATGCCTAAAAATGGACAAAAGAAAAGGCAATTTGCTAACATAGCAACAAATAGGATTTATTCCTTGTCAAAGTAGAGGAAGGGTCACCCAATATGCCAAAAGAATGCATTGTTTCAAAGAGGCATGGTATTCAAATTCAACATTCAAGCAACAAGTATCGTTGTACCTTTATTATTTGCTAAAATTCCTTGAAATGGTGCACTGAGACACTGGCCACCGACATCTTTTCTGCGCTTGAAGCTGATTTCGAAAAGTTTTATGGTATTGAGGTAATATATCCCACCTCCATTGAAGCATAGGTAAATGGTCTTTAAGATGGCATACCCAAAGGACCTCGAACCAAATAGCGAGGAGATCAAAGGGACACGAGAGCTTGATGCCTCCCTCGTGCGCAATAAAGAGTAACATGCTTGCATGCCAATCAGGTTTGATGGAATGCTGCTTGGAGTGTAAAATGAGAAGCTTAAGGTTCTTTGCCATTTTGATTCAAAGCATGCATAAGATGAAGGAAGCCAACTTAGTTTTTGGGGCTCCTCATTCTTTATAAGAACCACTTCATCCAATTAAGTTGCATTGTTTCCTTGTCGTTCACTTTCTTATTGTTAGATCGACTATTGTGAAAAACTCTCACCTCATCAATATGATATAGGTTCCAAATGGATCTTTTTATTATTCTAATTAAAATTGTTCCTTCTTTTAAGCTTTTTTTCTTGACTTGATTCACTGAAAGAGTGTCTCCAAAGAATATGTAATCTAGCGAGCTTAACGAATGATTAATACATGGAGTTGGGCATAAGCTTTTGCCTGCTTGTATGAGGCAATTCATACTCCCCTAGAGTACTTGACTTATATATTTCTATCATGGTCATATAACACCCCCTTGCACACATGTCACCCCTTGTTGTGTAATATTGATTGATATACGAAGATTGAATTAGTGTTGAATTGCATTCTACTATGTGCCATGCAATAATGTTATGATGATATGCAAAGCATAACAAATCTCATTGCCCATTGAAATAATGATTAATCTTTTTCTATGGCACATTCCCGCTACATTTTCTTTTTGACGAAAATGTCAAATATATAGAAACATCAAAGATATTAACTATGCCACAAACAAAAGATCATTTTAGTTTTGTTATGAATCGTGAACTATTTATAATTTTTCAATTAGGCTTAGATATGGCCTTTGTCATAGACTCATGTAATCTTAACTTTTACAGTGTATATTATTAGTGTCTAGCGTGTACTACACTTTATTTTTTTTCTATATCATTTATATATTATAAAGTTGTCATATAACTGTTTATAAATTTTTTATTAAGTGTTTGTGATGATATTACCATTTAGTAAATGGGAGGTCAATCCTAAGGTTCATTAGCAAATGGGTGTACTTGTGTGAAATATTTCTTAGTCTCGTCCAATTACTTGGCCCGAACTCCATGCCTTTGTTTTATTGAGCACAACCAACTATTTACTTGCACTACTAAGGGGAGGCCAGTGCTCCTTGGATCTTGCTTGTTATTCAAAATTAGATACGATGTTGTTTTGCAAAATTTAAAAAAAATTGAAATAGCGATATATTAAAAAATATTTTTTTTAAATGTATTCAAAATATGCATAAGAAAAGGGTGTAGTTTTTTTCTTTCTTTTTTATGTATGCTTATTGTTTTGTAGCAGATTATGATTTCTCATGTTTATTCCTTTTTTCAGGAGGAGTTACTGACAAGAGGGAAACGATGTTTGAAATGGTTGCCTCAATTATACTAGCCTACCACTTCGTCAAGTTCTTGTAATTTAGGGAGCGTCTTACAAAAGGAATGAAGATTGCTTCAAGCTACATTTGATTTGACATTAAAGGAGTTGAGATATTTGAGCTACAAACCATTCACACCTAAGGATTTGAATCTATTTAAGGCAAGCTTACTTCAAATATTTTATTTGTTGTTTCTCTTTGTTTTTTTAATATCTAAATCTATTTAAAACATTGTTTTATTCATAGTCTTAAGTTGCTTGATTATGTTGTTAATATTCAAATTGTGTTTACAAATGCCCTCAAACTTGAAGCAAATAGAATTGAATCCAAAGGTTCAGAGGTTTCCACGCCCTTGTTCGACCCACAATTCTCTATGGTTAAGAGGTTTCCATGCCTTCTATATCTATCGATGCAAAGGTTCCTTAGAGATGATCATACCATAAAAGCACCCCGTAAAAGCCCTTTTATCAGAGGGCCATAAACCCCTGGTCAGTGGTTATGACTTACCCTAGCACTAGCTTAACATTTTCTGGTTGTACTCATGTGTTTTTCTTTTTGTTTGCAACCCTAGCTTTTGTTTGAGATTCGTTTCTCTCTTTTGACCCTCTAGTTAATTACACTGATAGGTGTTTATATTTTGGAATTTGGGGTGGATTAGTACCTATGCTTTTTCTAGATTACATGAGGATGAGACAAGTGTACAGCCCAAATTGATTTATGGCAATTATAAATTTGAAATAAACAATTATAATAAAAAGAATATAAAAAATAACTGGTATTTATGCATGGATAACTAGTAACTGATGCATTAATAACTCATGTTTGATGCATGGATAACCGACAACTAGTGGGAAACTACGCATCGAGAACAAGTAACTTGTTCATGACACTTAACTTGTGGCCTATCGGTGTTCACCGGCCACAAGTGGCTTTGCTACTAGTTCCTTGGAAGTTGGGACCAACAGCGCTAAAAACGATTCCCCTTCGACAATTCTTCTCATCCATCCTTTGTCGCAAGATCAAAAATAGGTTTGGAAAACTTATCTCATTTTCCTTGATTTTGTGAGCAGGTATGTTTTGTGATGCCCATTGAGGTTGAGATTGAGGTTGCTTATCCTCATTCTTTAGAAAGTTGCATCTAGACTCACCCACACCCACAAGTCTTTTAATTTTCTCTACCTCGTTCTATGAGGACCCTCGCAGCCTTTGCCATCATTGGGATATATCCCCCATACTTTTGCACCTTATATTAACTTAAATATTGACAAGACATTCCTCTCTTGGTCCTTTGATGCTAATTTTTGTCCTCTTCTCATGTTTGTGATAGTGCCAATGCTTCAGAGTTGTATCCCTTTCTCTCATAAGGGTTTTGGGGACTTGTTTTTTTGGCTGCGGAAACTTTAGACCTAGACTTGTCTCCATGACCGGCCTTAGATTAGACCCCTTTCAATCTTGGCAATTGCACTAACAATTCCTCTCTTGACCTTAAAATAGACTTCAGAAGCTCCTTGTCCCTTTTCTTTGAGTAGTCTACTAAGTCCTCCTCTATCGTGTCCTAGTTACAACCTAGGTTTTATTATCATCAGCCATGAATAACAAGGTTCTCCAAACCAATACAAACTATATATATTACTTTATATAATTATAAATTTGGATATAAAGCTTAAAATTTTATATATTTATTATTTTATATAAATTAAACTACATTTTAAAAAGATATGAGCTGTATAATTTCACAATAAATTCATTCAAGAATTAGAATTTTACAATTTATCTTACATATTAATTTGGCATGGTGATTTTTGTTTGAATTATTGTTGTTGAATTTGAACACAAACATGAACTAGGTGACTAAGTCTTTAAAGGTGCTGGGTATTCACTCTAGCCAAATGATGTAGTCTAATATTTACTTTTCAGTAACCCGTTCAATCAATAGATGAATTTCTTTCAATGGGTCCCCAATCTTAATTGTGTTGAGTATATCCAGTCTAATGGTCTTGGGGTATGCATTTTGGGGGACACAATAGAGTCATAAATACGGATACCCATGAGTAGATGGTTGTATATTTTCTCCAATTGTCCTGTTGTTTTTAACTGATGGATGCTTTTTATTTAATAATGGGCTTGTCCCTTTTATTCCAAGGAAAAGATTGCCATTTCTATTCTAATAGAAAATAAATTACACTCCTAATGTGCTGTTGCATTTACAATTCAGGAAAAGAGGCTAAAGTCTCCTTTCAACACCAGAACCGAAAAATTAGATCTTCAAAATCTGCTACTACTATAAGTAGTCTTAGAACTCTGTAAAAAATAACTGTCTATCTTAAAACTAGACCTATGAACTTCAAATGATCAAACACAAAAGAGCATAGAAGCTTGTCATCTAATGTAGTTAGTCCTAAACCGTTTGTGAAACTGAACATCAAACACAATAAAACATAAATTCTTGTCATCTGATAACCCTTAAGTTACTTTAAAGTTTATACATCTTCCATTAAAAGACAAGTAGATTATATCCTGCAATCTTCAGGTACTTTTTAAGCTACTTAAGGAATAATTAGCTTTATCTACTTGTACATTTCTTTTTTTGAATTCCTCATCTATCATCTTCCCCTCAGTGATTTGATGTGCTTACTTTGAGAGGCGACATGCTTCTATATTATGTTCTCTAAAAACATAGGTGAACAATATTACCTCGAAGATACTTTCTGTGGACTTAATCTGATCTCCGATGTTTTTTAAATGAATAGTTAACAGTTGACCAGTTTAATTCATCCATTTGATCAACAATTGAAATATCGAAATATCTGAATGACCAAATTTCCAAACATTTTTTTTTCTATAGTGGTGTCTAGTAACAGTCGTATAGTCATTATTCTGTGAAGTTATTGGAACCCAAATATAAAATGCAATATATAAAAATGCAACTTGCATTGCTTATATTTTGTGGACCTAGTTTTGATCCATCGAAAACACCTCCAGGGCTGCTTTTTATTGATAACTACATCCTGACAGAGGCTGTTAAGATTTCCAAATTACTGGTATTTTAAAAGCAGTAACCATTTCTCTAGTTTGATATGCAACTGGAATGGAGGGAATCACTATATCTTCAAAGAGCATTGAGTTCCTTGCTAGCCAAGCTCCCTAACTAGTCAAGAATAGTAAATATAATCAAATACCATTTTCCATAAATTGATCTTTGAATTTTGTGTTCCTGTGAAAGTGTTTTGGCACATTTTAATGGCTGTTAAATAATTTAAGAGGAATTACTGACGTGGAATGAGATCCCATCATAAGGATATGCAACTGCCTAATTACAAAAGTCATTGAAACTGCCTAATCTCGTAAATTTGGAAGAGTCAATTTGAGAACTTATGATGGATGAGTAGAATAGATTGGCCAAATATGTACAACTTGAAGAATACATTTTTGTTGAGGGAAGGAATGGAGGATTTACTGGAAGAAGCTGCACAGTTGATAGTTGATCACTCCATCATACATTGTTCTTAAGTTGACTCCTCCAAATTTTCGAGGTGAGCAGTCACTACTTCATCCTTGACATTCTTTAAAGTTTAAATATGTGCCAGAAAACATTTATAGTCGCGACTCATCCTCTAAATACGTGGAATAGGGTGCCAAAATTGAAAGATTAATGCATACAATTTTTTATATTTTTAAATTTTTTAAATTTTTATAAGCACAGGCCCAATTTCAAATACAAAACATCAATAATAGTGGTAAAACATGAGATAATGACCATGCAGTATCCATATTTACAATTCCATTGTATCCAACAAAGTGTGCATGAGAGCAATGAATGATATGTTAGGATTGTAGATCCATTGTAAGATGTTAATCAACTTTCTGGAATAGAAAGTGAAAGGAATGCAAGTCATTTTGTTGCATGGTTTGAGTGGAGTCTGTAAGACCACCTTTGTATATGCTGCATTTTTTCGACTTTTTGTGAAAGGGAGTAGATGTTTGAGAATACAGAAATAACTTTGGAAATAATAAAGTTGCCAACCTTCATACTATGTCTCAATGATGAAACTCTGTTAATATTGTTGGAAATCTTTTTAAAACTCTTGCGACAATACCAATTAAGCTATTGTAATAACTTAACAGTTCTAATTATATTGGCAAATGCCTCTCTTCCCAACGGAACCACAGATTGATTTCTTTTAAATATTGGAGCTTTGAAATTGACTTGTGTAGAATGCAGTTAAGATTCATAATGTGCAAGAGTCAGTTTGTCCTAAAGTAAGCCTTCAGAAGACCCTAATTGTTTGGTAGTTCACATTTGTGACAAAATTTAAAATCCAATACATGTGTTTACACATGTTTAGATTGTTTGAACATGGGAACCCAGTTCTTTGGGGAGCTATTTTAATTTTTTTACATTAGCAAGTGAATCAATTGCAGTGTTTTCGAGTTATTGAGCTTGCAAAGATTACCAAATTAAACTTTCAATGTATGGAAATAAAAAGTTCTAGCGAGTTCTGTGTTATGGAAATAAAAACTTATGTTATGTGAACACGATTGGATTATTCATGCCATACTCGAACGATTTAAGATTACGAATAAACTGTATATATCGAAAACTGAGAAATAACAAATGAGAAATTTGAAGCATAATAGTCTTAAATATTTTCAAATCCTCAAGGTTGTTTGGTTTGTAACTCAAGTATCTCAACTCCTTTAATGTCAACACATCAAGTGCAAGATGGGGAATTTGTCTGTGGCAATGATCAGGTTTGTACATCTTCTATTACATTTCCCCTCTCACATTTTAAAAGTTTTTTAGTGTAGGAATCCTCAACAAAATATGCATATTTGTTTTGGTCAATATATGTTTTAGATTCTTCTTTTCCTTGGACCAAACTTTGAACTTTGATCCTTTGAATGTCATTGATGCAGACACAGGTCCAGCAGATCAAAGTACATGGGGCAGCCAACACTAAAACAACACTGCTATTGAAAATAAATACAAATATTTACGCAGAACACATTTTGCTATCTTTATTAAATCTGTAGTGTATTTAAACAACTCTGGAACTTGTTACAACACAATAGAGTCTGAACCTATGCTTCTACACACACATCTACACCTAAGGCCTGGTGCCTTTAAATCTAAACATATGGCCTGGCACCTTTAAATCTACGGGCTTAGTTATTCTCATACAAAGGCAAAAGCCCGCAGTTCATATTCAAATCTTCATTTTATACATGGGTTTGGAATTGAACGACCCTAATGGAAGTCATTGAACATCATCTCTTAAAATTTTCCAAGAATGGAAATGATCTCTCTCTCTCTGTGTTCTGTTAACTCCATATCATTGCTTGTGTGAATTCTTCATGATGTGTGTTACCATTTCATTGGATCTGGGGTTCCTTGGATTTTTTTTGTTCCCTATTACCTTAAAAGCTCCAAATGCTCCTCGTTCTACCATATTTTTGCCGTCTTCGTTACAATCAGTTATAACCTTTTATTGATTTGGGTGTGGGCCACACCCCTTAGTGACACTTTTTCCTTTTACTTGCCCTGCATTGCTAAGTCATTGATTAGTGATGTGGAGTGTTGGATGTGGTAGTTCAACCCCTCTTTCCCCTTGTTGGTTTCTTGGTCAGTCCTGAACATTTCGTACTCCACTTTTTTAACACACCACACTCCTTTCCGCCTTATCCCGCTACTCCCTCCATCCTCTGCATTCCAAATGCTCTGTATTCAGAGCAAGCTTTTCTGTGTCTTTAACAAAACTAAAAAAGGCACAAAACAAAATTCTTTTTTGATGTGGGAGTGCTCAGTCACCTAGAATGCTCTTGCATCAGAGGCCCCTAGTTAAATTTTATGGTCATCTTTACTCTTTTTTCTTCTTTGTCTTTCTGCTTCATACTCTAAAACATACTTTGTCCTTTCTCTCCAAACTGGAACCCTTTTTCTTCTGCATTCGATTCCTTACTGCAACTCTCTGCATTAGGGAACACCTCATCGCCAAGTTCAACTTTGTAAACCTCACCCACCACATCACTTAGTCATGGATTAGTGATGGTGATACATAAGGTGGGACGCGATATGACATCCCCACTTTCTCTTTGTTGATTCCTGATCCCACACTCCACCCTGCTCTGCCTTCTGCATTTTCTGGGCTTTTCACTTTGCTTTGCTGTCCACCCTCTTCTGCATTTCTTCTACAGTCTGCATTCTGTCCTACTCTGACCATCAACATTTTAAAAGCTCCACATTCAGCGCATGCTCTGCCCTCTGCCTTCTTCAACAAAATCGAGAGAATTATCTTAGCCACAAAACAAAATTCTATTTAGTTGAGCAGGATTGCTTGATCAATGGTGCATGCTATTATTAAGATATTTTCATGATAATCAAGATGTAGATTATATGAAACTACTCTTCTATGCGATGTAGATTGTTTGAAGTTGAATAGATTTGGTACCTTTTCATTCTTTTGAGTTTGACTTGTGTACATACATTGTAAGATAAAGACTAATAAAATATTTTTTAGGATGAGTCTATAGTAGCAATACTGAGTTTGACTTGTATACATACATGATAAGATAAAGATAAGAGTACAAATTAGCATATATGTCTAGAGAAAATTTAATGTACATGCATTCGGGATCATATCCTTGAAACTCAAAACTCAAAATGAATATAAGGTCGAGATGAGATTAGATGATTGTTCATACACTGCTGAAATGATGGCGGAGAGAAGCCTGAAGGAAAGACCAAGAAACTCACCAATTCAGTTTAACAATAATAGATAATTGGTTGGAGTGAAAAGAAGTGAAAATTCCAAGGCAAGCCAATATCTGAAAGGAAAGTCGCATGGTATCAGAAATTGCATACATATTGCAGAATAGCAATAGAAAGAAACCCATCTCCATCTGAATCAATCGACTCATATTCTAACAAGTCATTTGCATAACCTCATTAAGATTGGTTGTTTTTTCCCTGGAAAATAACTGCTTCCTTTTTTTTCTGTGTATTTTTTTTCGCAGTTTTACTTGAAAGAGAGTAAATTACATATATCAGATATTTTGAATCAATTGAGTCATATTCTAACATGTCATTTCCATGACCTCAGTAAGAGTGGTTGTTTTCCTGTTTTTTAATTTCTTCGTAAATTTATACAAAAAAGAGAGCAAAATTACATGTAACAGATGCTGATCAGCATCCAAGCAGCTTTTTAGGACAAAAAATAGACTTTTAGATGTCCACTGTATCTTCCATTACATAAACTTTGGAAATATTTTTCCAGCATAGCAAATACCTATAACAGGTTACACATATTTTCAGCCCCAGAGGCCAGGAGCCTCTTGTTTCTTTAGAAAAGAAGAACATAACCTGTCTCACTAGTTTATCCATAAAATGTCTTGTAGAGAAAACTCTCAAGTGTCTTCACAACGGTTTGGTTTTTATAACCTTTTGTTAAGATGGATCTATACTGTTGTAACATTTAACACGAATTGAGCAATATATAGATAAGGTTCAACACAAGGATTTAACAATTATTTTGCAGGGCTGCCATTTGACTGAGATGAAGGATTCTACTGGCAAAATAAATGAATAAATAATTCTTGAAAAGGCACTGGATAGATAAGCAAGTATATTTGCAGGAGTCTATATTTATGTCAATTTTTTTAAGTGCAGTATATATTATTATTATATCATCAATCGATAATGTACACCAAAATTATCACATGCAGGTGCCAAAAAGCTGTCGCACACAACCCCTTACCTACATAAGCAAGGAGATCTAGCATATTCACTATCGCTCTTGAGAAGTCATTATTTATATAGATGAGCTTTTCCGGCTGAAGTTGCTCAATGCTCAGGTAAATTGCACCTAGCAACCTCAAACTTTTATACATAAAAATGGTGCTATGCACGATTTATCTTTGTTGGCAATTTCTACATCTAAAAATTACAACAGCCAAAAGCAAAATTGGCGCGAGCTCTACATTTATCTAAAAGTCATTATAATTGAAAGGCAGTCATACTACTACAATCTTACATGGCCAGCCAAAAGCAGAGGTATCGCCCCTCCATAAGGAGGCCTAGCATGTCCACTTTGGCTCCAATTTCAAGGGAGATAATTCCTTTTCAAAAAATTCTTATCTAAGCTGCAAACTGAATTTTCCATGTTTAGATTTGAACCCAGCAATTTCCCATAGGTCAAGCAGTGTAATTTCTCCATTGAAGATGCCCCCGGCAGAATCCTTTCCAAAAGGAGATGCCAGCCAATCTTATTGTAATAATAGGTAATTTTCACGTTATTAATTTATTAGCTTGTTTTGACTGAATCTATGCTTCGTTGCAAGTCTTTTAAATCAATGCTATCCACGCTCCCTGAAGAAATACGTCGATGTGACTTTTG
>LPNX010750906.1:348398-368306 GCA_001517045.1 Pseudotsuga menziesii
TATTTGCATCATCAGTATCATATATCTGTTACATGGATCAAATTTTGATTTAATGAAAAATATTCCACCCTTAAAAACACCTATAAATGCAAAGCATCCTGACTGATAAGAAATAATGCAATTCTAAGATAGCAAATTCAACAATACAGATGCTTCATAAAAACCAGAGTTAGCAATGGTACAGGAAAAGAAGGAAAGAAAATAGCACCGAAAAATTTCTGTACTCAAAGTGTTCTGGATA
Organism: Pseudotsuga menziesii; assembly: GCA_001517045.1. Classification (NCBI taxonomy): domain Eukaryota; kingdom Viridiplantae; phylum Streptophyta; class Pinopsida; order Pinales; family Pinaceae; genus Pseudotsuga; species Pseudotsuga menziesii. The sequence goes on from LPNX010750906.1 coordinate 348,640, forward strand.
TTGTGTTTCTGATTGACCAAGCTCATTTGGGCAGAGGCACAGGATGTGAGTAACTCCAAGATATTGCAATGTGTGAAGAGATCTTGCAGCCAAGGCTCCACCAACAAACAAATTATTTGTAACAAAGGAAGGGCGCTCTGTGTCTGCAGCCTGAGAGATTAAAGCCATCCTTTCAAGAAGGTGCTCCAGCCTTCCCTGTAACAGCCAAAATTAAACATAAGTCTTTTGAAATATTCAAAAGCTCTTAGAAAACTAGTTCTAGACTTGCAGATTTTCTCATTTTTTCTTAGTAATTATGTAAAGCATAGTAAAGGATAAAAGACCCTGTTGTTCGATGCCGCCCCATCCCTAATTCACGGCATTGTCCAAAACAGTAATATCTCCAAGCAAAACGCATAAGAAATATCTTTACAGACCCATTACCTTTAACTCATAGCTGTCCACTACAGTATGATTATCTCCACCCTCAAAAAAGCCCGTGTTGAAACCATTTTCTTGACAGAACGTTACTGCTTCTGCTCTCAGAGACTCATTCCAAACTTCAAATTCCTCTTTTATTTCGCCATCCACCTGCAGACATTGGTGTCTCAGAATGAATCCCTCTTATCTATAGAGTAAAATGATCAATACAGGTTAAAAATAAGCAACCATATATGTTATTGAATATAATAATCACCTTTAAACTCTTATTGATGTCCTTCAACTTTAAAGTTAGACGCATGCTGCGAAGAGGATCTCCATTGCCCTTGGAATGTCTTCCGTGCAAGTTATCTCGGGTCACCAGTGACACTGTTTCTGGTGAGTTGACCTTGAAAGGAGATTTCAATGATGGTTTTCCTGAGAGATCCGGAGGACTAGCGCCCTCGTTCGACGGAGCATCTGCAGTTTCTGCACTAGCATCAGGTGTCGCAAATTCTTTATACTGAGCTGGAGAATGACAACTTTGAAATGATGGGGTTGAACAAGATTCAACAGCCCCAGAATCTTCCTTATCTTCATCATCAGGTGGGTTTTTGCTAATAATCGACACAAATGTTCTCAACAACGCATCCAACTTCTGGTGAAGTTTTAGTAAGAAAACATGTAAACTTTGCATTTCCCTCAGAGCACCGCGAAAACCAGCTCGAAACTCTTGAACAATTTTTACTTGGTCAAAACTTTCCAAAGAAGAAGAGTCTAAATTTCCTGCTGTTTCACCTAAATTTTGGGAGCCAAGTCTCTCCCCAGATATTTCATAAAGCAAATTTGATGAAAATTCAGTACTGTTTAGAAGAAGCTCCACCAACTTTGGATAGTGCAATTGATCAGCAGACCTTTTACAAGCAGGAGGCCGGCGTGGAACTCCAGAATCAATTGCCACAACATAAAAGTCACTGATATCATTTTTCAGTGCCACTCTCTCTACTTTTGAATGAAGATCCCCCACAGAACCGTACCAATCAGTTGTGTCAGAATTGTGTGAAACAAGACTTGGTTTATCAAAACCAGACCTACTGTCCACCGTGTAAAATCTCCTTTCTCTATGAGGAACTTCAGCTCCTCTGCTGCTTTGAGGCAGACGTTCAGATTTCTCATGTAGAGAGACATCCATATTTATAAATGAAAGCTTTTCTGTGAATAAAAGATTAGCTGGATTCCCACGCCATCCAAGCTGACGACAAGGCAGGCGGTCTTCATTTCGGACAACTAAGTCTAGAACCAACAAATGGCCAAGAGCTGCAGCAGTCTTTTGAGCAGCTTCTTGAGTATTAAATGCAAAAGGAGTGTCCAACCATCGGCAACCATGTACATAACTGGAACAGAAAGGACAAGATTCAAGAATACAAGGGTTAATTTTCACTTTAATCTTTGCATCAATAGAGATCAATAATATGCCTCTGCACAATTATCACAGCTGTTTCTACTTTTATTTTAAATTTCTCACTTGAGATAAGTTTGCTTTAATATCCATATACTAGAGAGGTAATGTATTAAGAGCCAACTTACCCCATAAGTAAAAGGCAGCGACTCGATTCAAGAGCTTCTAGCAATTCAGTGGATGTTGTTGTACCCACGTCATTGCCCTCTTCACTTGCGCTATTTCTTGCTCTCTCAGCAGCGTCCTTGATACTCTGCCACTCAGCACTGGAATTATGAACAACTCTGGCCTGCACCAAAAACAATACATTAATGAAAAACAATGGCCTGCACCAAAACCAACACATTCATTTAAAATAAATAAAAACAACTAACTTCTTCCCTTTTTCTTTAGTTGATGGGAAAGGTCGCTAGAACTTGGCCAATAAATCTTGTGTTAGAGTATTGGGTGAATATTGAAGTTAGTTGGAGCCATAGGAGTTTGATGTCAATTATGTTGGAGCCATAGCGGTTTGATGTCAATTATGGTGTTCTTCAAGAAGTGGTGAATTTTGCATGAGAAGATGAGCCGTTTCTGTTTATTTATTTTTATTCCACATAGTCCAAAAGGACTAAGGCAGTGGTCACAGAAAACTCAAACATAATCATTGCAATCTTGTTTGCTAGTTTTTAAAATCTGATTGGAATCAGCATAGATCCATCATAAACTCAGATCTATCAAGCACCGAGAGGAATCCAATTTCATGAGGTTTAAATATTTTTATCTCAACTTTTTTACATGTTTAGAAAAACTTACATGTAAGTTTGGGTGGGTTTATGTTGGTTTTGATTGTTGTATTTTATAAGGCGACATAGATTTTTTAATGACATTTTCATTTGTTATGATACATACGTGACAACATCTCCCACATACTGAGCTGCAGAGCATCTCGTTACTCTCGATGCGATAATTCCCTTGAATTAGAAAAGTATGAAGTCAGGGATTGTATCATGATAGAGTGACCTTCCCTAAACTGTTCATGTAGCTTCAAAAGCCTCTAAACCAGAGAATAAATATATCCAATAACAATGTAGAGCATCAACATTGAGCACTTGATCAATATAAAATAACTTGTCCAATAAAAGGTGCACGAATCTCTTCGTTGGATAAAACAATATAAGCATGCCCAACTTGAGTTTCATAGACAATAGTTGTTGCTATAGCTAGTAGTTTCGGGCTTACTACTGCAAGGATATGCCAAAAGCTCCCATCTGATTATCCAGTGGTAGATTATATTTCTTGCAAACCTCATCATTTTTTTGGAATTCAGTGCACTTGTAGATGCACTGTTTTCAAACACAAACAAAAGCAGATGCAGAAAAGCCTAAAGGACAAACAAAATGAAGAAATCCAAAAACAACCACAGGTTCAATGATAATTCTTAAGTGTTCAGCAAACTAAGATGAGTTTCCAAAAGAATAAAATTAAAAACTAAAAATTGAAAATCCTGAACCGATTTGTCACCCCATCAAATGTGGATGCAAATCTAAAAACTGTAAGGTGTGGATATAATTACAATGAAAAATAGATAATGCCCGGGGGAATCATATAGAGGATAAAAAGGACATAAGAAATTATAAGCACTATAGAAGGAAAATGCAGCACAACCCTATATGTAGAAAAATGATTCACCTCTAGCAATGAGTTCAAAAGAAAAAGTATTCATACTTGTGGTGTTTGGACTCCAAAATGTCTAGCAAATTCATAGCCCAAGCGCTCAGATTGAGTGGCCATCCTTGAGGAAGAGAACTTCATAACAGCTACCCCTTCCTTTGAATAACTGGCCTTTTCTTCAGTAACCTCAAACAGTGCAAAGAAAACAACTCCCCCTGAATTAACTGTAACCTGCACAGATTCAATTCTAGTATCTATTCAGTGCTCCCCTTTAATCCAGAGTAATTCATATAAAAATCCATAAGCACATATGAATAATACAAAGAAAAAATGAAATTACAGATGAAAAACAGGGATGTACAGAACGGACAAAAAGAAGTCAATACAAGAGGTAAAGACCAGATTATAACAGTACATTTTAACTAATAAGTTCAGTGCATGTTGTTGGCCTTCATTTTAATGTGGATAGGAGCATTGCACAAAGACAGTGGACACACACAAAGTAACAGACATCTGCCTCCACCAGAGGTGCAGAGAACCTTACTTCTTTTGGCACAATAAGTAGTGAATTATAGATATGTTATGGACACAGGTATGGTGCACTGTAATAGTGCTCATCAAGGCAATGTTCCACTAATAGAATAAGAGTTTTATTGGTTGATAACTGATCCCAAGAAAATAAGGTTTAGTGCATAAAAGCCCTACAAATATTATATTGAAAACAGATCAAAGAGGGATTATAGTTGCTTTATGAGCAGAAATACTTCATTCATGGATTAGTATTTCCAGATGGTTTGGTGCGAATCCCATCAGTTTCCGTTTCAGAAACGGTGAATGGCGTTTCAGGTTAACTTAGACCCCAAGGCTTGAGCTTTTTTTGAATGGGACCAGACAAGGTGATCCTCCGAAGGGAAGGGTGAGGTGGTATTCTATATTTTTCCCATACATGCCATTGAAGTTAACCCTTTCACTAGCAGCTGAGCACAGAGAATCAAAGCTTTAGATATTTGTGGACTCCTTAGTTTAATTGCCAAAACATGGTTTACTCCAGACAATTTGCTAGTGATATGCTATAGACAACCATTTTCTCAGCTGAACAACAAAGCAAATTAAAAAAGACCTTATACCTCCAAGGGTTTGTTCATTTCATCCTCCGAATGTTCCGTGCTACTTGTGTGTTCTGTGTGATGCAGAGAGATAAGTGTATCCCAGGAAAACCCACTTGATTCAATATCCAAAGCCTCAGCTTTTCCTAACCTTTCCCACAGGGTTGTTTCAGGAGTTGTGTCAAGAGACTGAGCATGCGAGGCTGAAGTTTTGGACTTAACTGCTCTGCATAAAGAAGAGTTATTTTCATTAGACATGAATAAGTTATGAAAGTGTTCTAGATATTTTCCAACATCATGCACTTTTTGATGTATATAAAAATAATAACTACATTTGTATATGTTACAAAATGAATAATCATAAACGAGATGCAAACAAACCTTTCGCCATCGTGTGACATATCGAACAGCATGTATTTGGCCTTCAATATTCGAGTTGGAAAACTGACGGACCAAACCTTCTACTCCAATCACGAGCAGAAACTAGCCACGTTGCAAGCCTAAATGCTCGCACTGCTGATATGTTTCCAAATAAAAACAGAACCTGCAAAGGAGGTAAGGAAGGCAGATCTAAATCAAATCAGACCTTCAAGTCATGAAAATTCAATTAATTTAACATTATAATCAAACTGTTTTGTTTGGGGCAGACTACCATGGCCAATTATAATGAACAAGATTGAAGCAACTCCTGACTATTTTGTCAACCAATTCACTTTTATACAGGACCACTATTGAAGGATTGACCTATAACCAAGGTGTATCTTCCTCTAAAAAACCAAAAAAATATCAGTTCAACTTATCTTTAAACAGAATGTATTTTGAGGGCATTTCTAACAAAGTATTGAGTTAGAGGAAATTCCAAGCATGACCAACTAAATGTCTGAACTGCAGCGTTATTATGTAAAATTACTGAGTGAAAAGCTTATTTAATACTCTATCCGAACGTCTCAAATTACTAGCAGCAAAAATAATGGATGTATTAACACATTTGTAACACCACTGATGAAATTCACTGCTTGGCTCACAGGCAGCATTGATAGCAAAAATCACTAGCCAAAAGATAACAGGAAGATACATAAATCAAACGACCGATCCTCACAATATTTGGCAAAAGAGTCTCAAATGAAATGGCTCATCTGAAGAAGAGTTGGTGAATCACTGATTGTAAGTGATATGGACCATGTTAATATCCAAAGCCACACACTACAGAGCCATGGTGAGATTGTGGATACCTAAAAACACAGAGTTATGCATGAACCTTAAGCTCCCCGGCTTAAGAAACAATCACTGTGCAGAGCACCATAACTGCAATTTAATTTAGTTCTCACAGTCCAAATCAATTTTAGTGAAACGTCGTGTGAATTAGTGACCAAGCACTACAAGACATATCCCATTCCCAATTCATCAAATTTCAATTTGCGCATTACTCCTCCCGTTATTTGGGATGGAATCCAGTTATTTCGCCTTGAGGTCATTCAATAATTCACAATAATCCAGCAGTTGTTCAAAACAAATTACAGGTGATGGAGATGGGTAAATGTTCAAAAACTTAGGTGGACAGGGGCTCTTACCCAAAATGTCAGACTGAGGCATATATGTGGAGTTCAATGCTTAGTTTAATCAATTTTTTTTGTGGGACCCAAAATAATTAAAACTGCTAACCACGATGAGGTTTCAACTCTAGAACATTAATAAATCAAACGTCAGAATAGAGCGATATGCGAATCACGTTACTAGCGTAATTTATATATCAGAAAACCCATCTTGAGCGATATATTATTCATCCTTACTGAAACGTCACTTGAAGATCTTGGTATGTAAATCGACTTACAGTAGATAAAGCAGTGCCGGGTAGTGAGACTCCGATCTCTTTGGGACGCTTCTTCCAACACAACTTTCAATTCCTTCTCCTCCTCACTGTCCTGCGAGCAAATATACACACTGAAATTTCTCACACAAGCAATACTAATGTTTTCGTTTTCAATTCAATATTTATAAATAACCAAAAAGGGGGAGTGTACTAAATGGGTCTGCCAAGCCGACGGATTGTGGTTTTTGAGTTTACCTGGTCATGGGCCAGGACATCAGTGGTGATGTCCACAGAGTGGAAAGGGTCCACAATTGACAGAGTACCAAGATGAGCGTAAGAAGGACGGCGCCGTTGATGGGCCTTTAGCATTCTCTTTGGCTTTAGCTTTTCTTTTTCTTTCATCGTTGTCATCACCATTCTTGCCCCCAGTTTGGTAGGTGTTTGCTCTGCCTCGGCCCCTATTTGGGGACAAATTTCCCCTATTCCTAGCGATGTTCCTGCAATTCACTTCGATCTCTATGCCCGGTCGCTCCTCCTCCATGCGCTTGACTTTCGTTTCTCCTTTTTAGTTTTCGTTTGTTTTTGCATAGTCGTTGGTTTCACATGGGGTTTTGGCTCGCCATCATATTTTGTGGACCATTTTTTTTATTTAAATGTTATTTGGACAGTATGGGTATAGATTTTTGAGTGTTGTTCTTGGTGTATTGCTTTGATAAGATGAACGATAGGTTACTCAGTTGGTTCCAAGACTTTAATGGTGTCTTTCGATATGTGCAAGGTACAGGGGAGCTCAAATCCATATTATTGTTGTCTAATACATAACCGTTCGAAAAAAGCCTTTCTATATACCGTCGAGTACATGAAAGAATATTTATATATCGCCTAAAAGTACGCGAAAGACCTTTTGACTAAGTCACCTGACACGGGGACACGAGACACGATGGACACAGAGATTCGAGTGTTCGACACAGACACGATGACCCCCGGAATCAAGACACATAGAACACGTTATATATATATATATTTAAAAAAAATTATATATATTAAAAATTAAAAATTATAGACATAGATCCATTTTTTACAAATATTCAATATAAATTAGAATCAATGCACATTTAACATTAGTATTACACATTTACAAATCAAATCAGTGATCACAATCATATTATGAGACACATAGATATCATATAGTCATAGATCAAGATGTCAATGCTTATGAGTCAAAACCATATTTCTCATTAAGTTGTGAAAATCAAAATGTATACAGTATATTGTATAATCATATAATGTATCAGTATTACATAGATGTCGGAATGCCACTGGCAATAGTAAATACAAAAAGGTGTAGATCAAAATAGAAAAATAAAGAGTCTCCTCTATCGAAAGTCTTCATCCTCCTCCATGCCTGAATCAACAAACTCATCACTGCTCTCCTCCTCCTCAACCATGATATGATCAATGTCTGCTAGTGTGGAGGATCACCCCTCCAAAGGATCACTATCATAAAATGTCATCGGCTCTAGCATTGGATCTTAATGATCCAGATTGGCTAATGCCAACTCAGGACTGCTGTCCAAACCCATATCATCAGGAAAGACATCCACATCTTTGTCTTTCCCTTCACCCACTCCTCCCTCTTCTTGTAAATAAGACGGATGTTGGTGCACACATACACCATCGTCTCTGCCCTGCACTGCTCAATCCTCCTCTTCTTCAAACTGTACAAGTTGCCATATGTGCTCCAGTTCCTCTCACAACTAGAGGAGGATGTAACTTGAGAGATGATCCTCAAGGCTACCTTCTGTAGAAGGGCATGGTTCTCCATGAGTTGCCCATCAATTATAGTGCTTCTTAACTCCCATATCTTCAACCACATCATAGCCTCCAAATCTCCCAGTAGCACAAGAAAACTCTACAAACCCCCCTCCACCTCATCAAGTAAGTTTCTATCCTGAAATATCTGCCCAAATGCTATCTTCCTCCCTTGGGAAATCTCTCCATCCATGTGAAGAGGGACTCTATGTGAGGTCCCACCAGTGAGCCATTCTTGACTGTAGAACTTGGGGTTCAAGGAGTGGGCCAAGCAATGCAAAGGTGTACAATTTTTATCCTATCTGGAGATAGGAATATCCTGAATGGTGGACCATAGGTTCTCTGTTGATGTCTCATACTCAGGACACCTATTCTCCATAACAATGGTTCTCATCGACTCAATCATGGAATCCCACTCCTCATAAACATCCCACTAGGATGGGTTGGTCCATGTCTGCAAAGCGCAATAAAGAAATGAGTGGCTCCATGATCTTAATGGTAAGATCCACAATCTCCCACCAAACATCATCCAATACTGTGTCTTTCACCTTTTTTGAAGCACTTTGATCTATCTTTCTCCAAAAAGACCAATACTCTGAAATCACCATGGACCCAAGAGCGGTTTTGACCTTCCTCAACCTCTTGAGCATGATGAATGAGGAAGCAAACTGAGTATCTGCAATCTTCAGCAATGAAAGATGTGTGTACTCTTTGTAGATGGTGAGGGCATTTGTATGGTTTTGTACAAAGTTATGGATATGGCGTGCATCCTCAATAATGTTGCCAATCCATGTCACATCTGAAGAAATGGATTTGAGTGCTAAGTTCAAGGAATGGACAATGCAAGGTGTCCAAAAAACATGTAAGAGAAAAAAACACAAGTATAAATGACTCTACAACATTAACAAGTTAACAACTCAAATCATTAACAATGAAAGGTGTCATAAATGAAAATACCCGTGGATATTTAGTTTCCACAATCATGCCAGAGGCCTTGCACATAGGTGCATTTTCCGTGATGATTTGTACACAAGAATCAACTCCTACTTTTTCAATGGTTTTGATGAATAACTCACCCATAAAATGTGCATCTTTGTATTTCCCAAGAGCATCCACCGCTTTCAAGAACACTGGTCCATTTTGGGAAGATACCATGAAATTGATGAGTGGATGGTGTGCTGGATCCGTCCATCCATCGAAAACAATGTGGTTCTAAGATTCTTAATGATTCCAGATGAGGGCCATGTCGCTCTAATTGGCTCAAGAATTTTGTCCACCTCCTTCTTTGCCTTAACCAACAATGTGGTTCTAAGATTCTTCGAACCAGGAGGCACATAACTAGATGGAGCTCGTTCACTGAGACTTCGACACATCTCAAGAGAAAAATGGTGACTGTGCAACAGTGAATGAGATGAAGTTGAGGTAGAAAAATAATGTAATGGTGAGGTCTACCTTTTCTCTTGCCTCTTGTTGGAAAATCTTCTCCATTCGACCACTTGGACTCTTTTTTGCTAGATGTGGATCACCTTTGCCAGGTGTAAATGGAGGCCGAAGTGTAGAGGGTTTCCTTAAGAATGGAAGAGGATCCTCATCCTTTTTCTTGCTTGATGCTGCTCCATTCCCCGTGCCTTCTTGATCCTCCTTTCCCATTTATTTCCTTTGGATAACACTCACACTTTTACATGAAGAAATCCCACAATCAGGAAGGGCCAACAAATGGCTCTTAACTCAGAAGTATGTGCTCTTGAAGTCATTCTTGCAAAAGTTGCAAGTCCAAGACACATTGCCTCCCCCACCTAGCTTTTCCCTGGGCCCTTCTTTCCTAGTCACATACCTCCACAAAGGGTATTTCTTCTCTTGGGCTTGTTGTCTTGCTAAAACATTGTTCAATGGAGCATGAGCTCCACTACCAGCAGATGGAGCACTAGCAAGAGGACTAGAAGAGCTTGTGTTTGGAGGAATAGGAGGGGAGATATTAGATGGTGCATTTCTTCTTTTTCTTTGCCTTTTAGCTCCTCCCCTAGCTGAATGAGACATTGTTTTTCTTACTTGTTGGTTGAGCTTGCAATTCACCCAACCAAATCCACCTTCACTTGCAAAAAAAACCCTTCCAAATCCTTTAGCACCTTTCCAATGCCTTCAAATCCTCTTCATCTACAAACAAACACTCTTAGAGCTCTCCCACAAATTAGAAATGAAAAAAAAGGTGAAAAAAACTTGTTTTTATGGGCTCGGCCGTCAAAATCGTGTCCTGTTTTCAGGACACGATGGGACAGTTCTCGAACTCGCTAATCCGAACACGGGACATGATTGACAATCGTGTCAGACGCGATTTGTCAACATGTCTGTGTTCAACACGGGACACGGGACACGGGACACGTGGCCCTAAATCGATGTGTCCGGTTTCTTAGCCTTTCGATATACAAACAAGTACATGGAAGAATCACACAGTCCCCAGAATGCAGTGCAGGAAAAAAATGATAGCGCCTACACTTAACGATGTCGGAACACGTCTCTAACCTAACACATGGTCTTGCTAAAATGTTATACCCTAGCTAACGCTTGATTTTATTTTTTTACAATTTAATGGACAAGATGATGTGAAGACTCGACTCAGAAGCCATGTAGAGATGAAGATCTAAGTCTTTGCTTTCTCTTTCAATACATGCCCCATTTGAAAAGAGAGCGAGAAGTTCTTTTCCAAAAATGCAGACATTGAATAATATACACCCAAACTGAAAGTAGAATTGTGTTTTTGATGTTTTCAACAAAAGTGAAAAACAAACTCAAGGAAAAATTGATCTAATTAACATTTGCAATAAAAAAACTAAACCAAAGATTCTTTACAGATTATGAACTTGAATTTTTTAATATTTTTTTTAAGATTTAACAAAAGAAAATTTTGTAGTTAACTAAAACAAAAACAATTTTTTTTTGATTTTTAAGTATTTTTCAATCTAATAAAGAAGATCAAAGAAAAACTTTTTCTTTGAATTATTATGGAAATGAAAGATTAATTTTCCTCTTCTACTGATATCTAAGGAATGCACACAAAAATGAATGCAATTTTTCCAATTTCAATGAATACAATCCACAAAAAAGAGAAAGATGTTTAAAGCAAAGAAACAAATGTAAAATTCAATGCAAGAAACATAAACTCTTCTTTGAATGCAAAGAGCATACAATTCAAAGAGACTAGTTTTTTCTTTCTTTCATAAATGCGCTTCATTTCGCTTAAAATGCAAGCTAAAAAACACCCCCAACTATAGCATAGAATCAATCCCAACAGCGTCACTGAATAACTACCTTGACGCTGGCCGCAGGTTTATACCATTGCGCCCTCATGTGACTGATGCTCTTTGTTTGCTGTGAAACGACATCGGTGGTGTTGATTGTCTTCTATCAATATGCATCGACGAGGCTCTGTCAACAAGCACAAAAGGTGTAAAGAATGAACGAAATGTAGGAAACACCCTGAGTGCGTTGGCGTAGTGAGGGATCCAAAAAATAATAAACACCCTCAATTTCAAAAGACACTAATTGATTTGAAATTTTCTAAGATTAGATAGTGAAATAAAGTGAATTTCACACTCTTGAGCAAAAGAAAAATTGATAATTTGTAGTGAAATACAAATCAAAATCAAAGAATAAGATCTATAAATCTATCCCCAGTCTAGTCGCCAATTTTGTTACTGAAAAAATGCGGTTAGTGCGGACGGAAATCGTTTTCCTAGTCTAAATGGTTTAGATCTAGAACAAAACAAATATAGCTATGCAACCTTTCCCTAGATTATCAAACTGCTTGAATGTAATTCTTGCATACCCTTTTTTGAAGGTTGTCCTTGCCTTTTCGATGCTTTTTGCAATTCAACTATGAAGAAGAGACAGTTGCAAAAGATACAAAGAACAAGAAATAAGAAATAAAAACAATAAGATAACTTGATAAATCTATGCTAATGATCAAGGAGAAAAACAATAAATAACGTTACACGTTATTTATGGGAAAGGAAAAACACATTTGTATTAATGTAAATGATGAAAGAATTACAACCAAATCCTTTGTTGGGGCTTCTCCCCAAAAGTATCTCACCCTCAAACTTTACAAGTCTTTCACCATCATACTCCAATCTCTTTGCCTCTTACTCCTAGAAGAATTTCAATAGCATAAAGGTGTTTTTTTTGTCCTCCCTAAACCATGAAGGTAAGCTTACATTTTTAGGCCAAAGGGAGATCAAGTGGGTTGAGATTTACTTGGAGGAGGTTGATGGATCATCCCTAGGGGTTAAGGGTTCGAATTCCACCTACTCTAATTGGTTGGGATAAGCTTCCATGAAGGATCGCTTCTAGAAATCTCTCGGAACTCCTCTTTTTGTCTTTTATTGAGCATCGATGCTCTTTGCACACTAGCAATAGGCCTCAGGAACGGACGGAGCTCTTTGCACAAAGACAAGAGTGTCACCGACAACTTTTATCCACTAGCAACCAACATCATCCTATGCTGATGCCTTATTTCAAGAAGCAAGGTGTGTTGGTGCTCCTAGAAATGAACTCCTAACAAAGCAAAATCCCCTTTAAAAGTCCTTTGGCATATGTACTCTAGGGATTTAGGAAAAATGACAATATTTTGGTGTAACCGTGAGACAAATGAAAAACACTACCAAGGGTTATGGATTTGGAATGCTCATGGAGAATTTAGGCCCATCGAGAAATTCATTATGAGACTAAGTGGAGGTTTCCTCTAGAGCTAGTGAAAGTATTCACAACCTTGAAGAATTCTTTGTCACCAGGGAAGAATGTGGTTAAGAAGGCCTATTTACTTTCTAAAATTATGGGGGATAAATTGATTCAAAATACCCCCAAGAGTGAACTTTGATTATTCACCTAAATATGACATTCAAGTAGCCAATGCAAACATCAAGTCCAAAGAAGTGAGGAGGTGGTTCTAGAATAATAATATTGCATGTGGTAAATGTGATGCAAACTACATAAATTACCAAATAGATCATTATCTTGGTGTGAGAAACAACAAGTGAGGTTGTGTTAGGTGTTGTAAACGATGGGGGACCAAAGTGTGTAATATAATCAAAGGTTATGATGTTTCCTTCATGAGGGAATTTCATGTCCCAAAGAAAAAAGACACCACTTCATTCATTTCCTGGATCTAATCATGCCCAAGTAAGGTATTGTAGTCCATTGGTTTGGTCACGATTACAATATGGATAAATATATTCTTACCACCTAAATCATTTGGGATATTAGACACAATCCCCACTAGGGTAAAGAGTCTAAAAACAAAGGTATGTAACTTGGTTGTTGGAGAAAAGGGTTGGGAGTGTTGAGTTATTTTCAAGTACATAATGACCTTTCAAAAGAGTAGGTTGCTTCATCCACCAAATATAAACATATGTAGAAAGGATTAATGGTACTCCACACATTGATTCATATGTGGTAGAAGATGGAATATAGACCTTGTTATGCTTATACCAATGAAAGGTGATGGCTTGAAAATCGAGAAACGTTGTTTTCCTAAGTATCTTGAAGGGAGAGGGTGTAGTGAATGACAAACCATTAGAAGTGGAAGGGGTTTCCCATACTCTTGATGAGTCTACCCTAGTAGTCAAGTATGGAAGCATTTGACATAACGGGTTCATGCTGAAAAAGGAACATCACTAATTTTAGTGTCACAAGTGTGTTGTAAATGAAGTTCTTCACCTAGCTATGAGAGTTCGGGACACTAATGAGCGGGTTAAACATAATGGAACAAGCGTGATAAGTCCAAGCATGGGTTTCATGTTTGTACTTAGTTCAAGTGTGTTTTTGGTGAGGATTTTCAGTGTCTTCCAAATCATTATCATTTTCCCCTTTCCCAAGGCTCCTATTTTGTGTGTTATTTTTATTACTCCCCCTAAATGGTGGTGGATGACTAATATAGGTCTAGTGGGGGGCCAATTTTGATAAAATAGGAAGAAAATGATATGAACAAGTTAATATTAAAGGTTGGGGGTTTACGGGTTGTGCCCACATTTTATTATTTTTTGTTTTGGATCCCAGAGATATTTATCATAATTATTTCAATTACACCATAGTGCATTGTAATGTACTTAAAGGATATCAAAGGGCCTTAGGGACATATCATTATCTCTCTAATGCTAATTAGATAATTTTAGCACAACCGATTAGTTAAACAAGTATTTAATTTCGACAAAATCCCGTTAAGTACTACTAGATTAAAATAAATTCAATAACTATTTCAACAAACAGCTAGGAAATTTTATTAACATATAAAATTATCAAACCTTTAATCCAAACCATATCATATATGATAACCACTTCTAAATGATATTTATTCTTATTCACAGTTAACTAGTAATTAATGTGTTAATTATGGCACTTAATGGCACTTAATGCGCAAATGACGACACTTATCACAAATCCATTTTTTTAAAATAACCATATATTATAATTACCAATATCTTAATAACATCTAATTTGATGTAAATAAGACCTAATTCCAAAAATTAAAATAATTAATCACGACAATTACGAAAGTGAGTCCACAAGACTAGTTAACTGGTTTTATAATATAAGCAATTAGTCTTGCAAACAATCAACTTGTAACCATGCCATTAAACCCAAAATAAATCCTACAGTCATTAAAAACATATTTAATCATGCACCTACATCCAATCAAATGTTTATTTTTAGATCATTCCAATTGCACATAAAGTGATATTTTCAATCAATTCCAATGAAACTTAACATTAACCGCAATAAATAGAGATTAAATAACTGAATCAAAATGTAATGCATCCAAAAGTAAAGTATCACACTCTACATCACAATAAAATGTTATAAATATTTCACATGGATGTAGCATTCTATTTTTACAAAAACATAGATTTCAATCCAAAACTAGTTATCAATTTTCACTGTAATGTACCTAGTTATGAAGAATGCCATCATCTTGTTACGAACCCTATTAATGGTGGTTTTAAAGAAAATATTATCCCACTTGTATATGATGAGCATGAAGGTGAACTTGAAGGTGATGTACAGGAAGAGGGTCATATCAATTTTCTTGATGAAGATTGCAATCAACATGCTGAAAATAACTGTTTGCCATTGTGTTTTTCCTTTTTCCTCATTTGAATATTTGAAACAAAGATTAAGAGCCTTAAGCAAACACATAAACTTGAGGATATGACATTTCCAGTGATAGATAATGAAAAGGGCAATCAATCATGCCATCAATCCCCACCTATGAGGGAAACAACAATTTTCCCTGAGGGGTTAAAACCCAAAGAAGAATATGAGAAGGGTGAACAACTAGAATATGCTTTGCAATCTCATCCTTCTTCTTATGAGTAGGAAGATGGCCATACTAATTTTCTTTATGAAGATTGCAGTCAGCATGTTGAAATTATGTTAATAATGTTTTTAAAGGAGATTTTAACATGCCTATATATGATGAATATGAGGATGGATACTTGGATAATGCACCTCAAGAACCAATAGAATGAAATAATAGATTCGATCACCTAGAAGAAGAAGAGGATTCCAAATGGGATATTTCTTTATGTTTTTCAAATTTAGAAATTATTTTGTTTGATTCTATTGAAGAACACGATGATATTTATTTTGAAACACCTGGAAGGAATCAGGTTTTAATTTTTGAAATTTTAGATGAAGAACTTGATGTCTCATTTGCAAATTGTTGTGAACACATTTTTCAAGACTCTTTTGAAGATTAGTTTGACAGGGTGATGGACGAGTTACAATTGGAGCAGCCTTGTCATGGCAGACACATAACAATTTTTTTTATAGGTTGTCATGATCCAGTGGCTGAATATATGGATAAGCTTTGCAGTGGGAATGGTAGGTTATGTGTGTGTAGTAAAGTTCATATCTCTCATCATAACCTTTTTCCATTATGTTCTTTGTTCTTGTTTTTGATCAAGCATGAGGAGAAAGTTTGTTTATGGGATTAGTTGCATGATTGGATTCATTGGAAGTCAGAGATTACTTGATTGGGCATTGGTTTCTAGTCAGTAGGGTAGGTAGGTGTGAATAAGCTCAACATGGAGAGCATTTCTTTTAGTAATTTTTTAGTTTTTTTCAGTTTCAGTTCAATTTTTGTTTTCAGAGCATGTTGGGGATTTCAAGGAAAGCTTGGGACCAACCCAATGGATCAGGAACTTGGTCTATGGGGTTTTTTGCTACCTCACAGGGAGGATAACATCCCTGAGTTGGAGCCACTGTTAGCACATGTGCTAAAATTTGAATATTTTTATAAATGCGCCCGCACTAATAACTGTGTAAAGGATAAGCTAGTGAAAATGATGGGTAAGGTCAAAATTTTTTCATGTTATATAACCTGAGTAAGTGCTGGACAGGTTCTGAAGGATCCGTCCTTGTTCAAAAGTGAAGAAAACATTGAAAAAAACCCGAGGCACGACCTTGGAAATGAGCCTGAATATGAAAAATCTGATCAAAGTTAAAAGCTGACCAGAACGGACGGCCTGGATGAATAGCAAAGAAAAATCGAGGGCCCAAAATCATTTTCACCAAGAAAAAAATAGGGAGCGGAAAAAGGCAAAGACTTAGTTATGAAAAGTGGTAAACCTGATTTCCGCTTTCTGCACTCCGAGATCCGACTGTCAAGGGTGGCGCAGAGATAAATCAACGGTCCAACAAAAAGCCAGAAGCAGAAAAGGGAAAAAATTCAGTTATAAAAGTTGGTAAACCCGACTTCCTCTTTCCATCGTCTGAGAAGGACAATTCAGAAAGTTTCCGTTGAAGATCAATGACTCAGAAAAGAGTAGAAGAGCGAAAAAACAAAAGTTTGGTTATAAAAAGATTGGAATCCCGCTTTCTGCTTTCTATAGGATAGACGGTCCTGAGAGCTTCCACCAAATATCAATGGTTCAGAAAGGAGAAGAAAAGCGAAAAGTGGAAAGCAGAAAATACAAAAATTTGGTAATGAAAAATTGGAATCCCTCTTTCCGCGATCCGCAAGATCCACGGTTCAAAAAACTTTCGCTGGAAATCAACGGCTCGAAAAGAAAAAGGGTAGGAGTAAAAAGGCGGAATGCAGAAATGACAAAAATTTGGTCATGAAAAGTTGGAAGCCCACCTTCCGCAATCCACTTTCCGCCACTTTGATCCTAGATCAACGGTGCGTGATGAATCTTACGGAAATCAACGGTCGTAAGAGATTTTGCTAGGGAAAGATGCATGTTTTAAGAGAAATTTGATGTTGACGGAAGAATCTTAAATGACATGCTGGATCAACCACCAGATTAAAAGGTGTTCAAGATCAACGACAGCAACAAGCACGGGGTAATAAAGTTTCTCCATCCGCGAAATACCGTAGGACCCGCACATCTTAACGGTCATGATTTTGGGCGTAAGAGATCTACGGTAGGTGTGCATTTGTCAGCTAAAACATGCACGAAAGATAAAATATTTTGGGACTGCGAATTTGGGTAGGCCGAACAGGATTGGATGGCAGAGATCTTGGTGGATTTGTGATCTATGGTCAGAATCGATTTTGAAATGGAAAGGAGAAGGAAGTTTATCAAGTTGGCAGATTGCGAAATCGGCTAAAGGCTACATCATTGGACGATTAATATTTCTCGTATATCAAGATCTATGGCTAAGGTTTATTTCTTTGATTGAAGATGCAAGGAGGAATGAGAGTATTGCAGTTCGCTTAAAGATCCTCTAAACATTCATTTTCATCAAGCAGGCCTGAGTCCTAGGTGTCAAATTTTCCATTTTTGTCCATCACCCGCATCCCAGTGTGCTTTCCTGATCTATTTTATGGTCATGGCGAATCTGTCAAATCAGAATTTGTTAGGATTTTATGTGTGCGGGACTGATCCCTATTTTTGTAACTGAATTTGGATATGTTTTGATGTAACGTCCCCAACCCTCCGACCGGCGAAGAGGACGCTACTAACACCAAACAAATGGGAAAACAGCCCCGTGAACATGAACATGGATAAATGCCGATATTAAAAACTTAACATAATGCATACTAAGATGCATAAAACATACAAGGATACACAGTTACTCAACATTCAGTAGAAGCAAACATATACATTCTAGCATTCAACATGTTCATCAGAATTCATGAAACAGTAGGTATAATTGCAGAGATGAATAGTCAGGAGTACTTATATTTTAATGAAGAACTCCCCCGCAACTAGCTACGTCGCTGCAACGTTCCACCCAAGCATAGGCCAGCGTGCTCATCAATCTCTCAGCAACATTGCCACCCCTGAGCTAGGCATGATTCCTCAAGGAGTAAGGGTCAAAGCAGGCTTACACATAGCCAAGGTACACAAATCAGCTAAGCCCACACAACAGGGCTTACTAGGTTGTCAAGGAGCTAGGAAAGGCTAAATGCTAAGCTGGTGGCCTCAAATATCAGTTTCCTCAAGCATACCCAGCCTCTAGTCCCACTCTCAATAGTTCGAAGACCAACCACTGCATACCGCAGTAAAACAATCCATTCACAGCTCTGTGAAGAAGGCAAAGACAACCGGATGACAATCCCAAACAAAAAAATGAAACACAGTTTAGGTCCACAAGACAAATCAGGGTTGTTTTTGGCCCTAGCGTGGCCAAAACAACTCAGCAGCAACCCAAAACCAGGGTACATCAACAACCACAAACTCACAATGAGACGATGGCAACATTACATAGTCCCAAAATGGGGAAGAAGCCAAAATTCCTGCGTGGACAAAGAAAACTCAACTAACGAATGTGGAAATCAATAGCCAACCAACATCCACGAGCCCACAACTCACACAATCCCCAATGTAATGGCTGGAGGACGTACATAGGTAGAAAAGGGGAAAGAACAAACTCTCAACCTGTACGCAAGGGGAAAAGACACAGTCCAAAAATGGAAGAAGAAATCAGACTCTCAACAACATCCAAAAATCATGGGAAGAACGACAGCAACCCAAATCGCAGGTTAAACCAACAACAAGATAGAATTGTGGATGAAACCCATGGCTATTTCACATACACAACAGAAATCGTGCCCTTGAGGCCGCTCTTCCAGCTCGCTGCATGCACAAAACCAAAGGAGAACCCCGACCGGTGCATGAGGAAAAATGTGGGAAAACTGTGTGTGAGGAAAACAGAATGTCTCTCTGTGTGAGGATGGAATTCCCCAGACCACAATCGTGAAGGTCAAGACTAGGCCAACTGCTTGCTTGAGGGAAACGATGGCTTCTGCCACTGGGTATGCGTACCGTCAGAGCTGACAGTAGCCTGCCATACTGACGCTCCCCATGCCTATACTTCCTCAAACAGTAACTGCCCTCAACTAACGCCTGCCCCAAACGACTTGGTGGCTGAAAGAGACAAGAAGGTGGTTGACACATGGCACTTTCCCAATGGCTCCCACGGTTAG
>LPNX010750906.1:368521-401383 GCA_001517045.1 Pseudotsuga menziesii
AAATCGGGGTGTTACATTCCCCTCCCCCTTGGAATAACACCGTCCTTGGTGTTCCAATACATAGGAATACATATACAATTGCACGTCCAAAATTTCAAAATTTTGCAGATCTGTCCTACGTTCAATTATTTACTTTGAATGTTCAGGACCAAGCCCCTCGGCTTCCATGAACTTCTCTCGCTGGTTCTCAGCTTTTAGCTTATCCCAAAGTCTAGGAACTTTGCGGCTGTTGCCTTCTTCATGTTCCCTCATTGGGTAGTCCCGGCATAAATGATGTCCTCCGCATTCCCAGCATTTCACTGGTTGCTTCATCTTTACCTACTCAATTTCCTTTGAGTATTCATGCCTGGACCGTTTCTTAACGGGTCGCTTGGACGAATGTCCCATCACTGATCCACCTTCCTTTCCTTTGCTGATTGCTCCCAGAAGGATTTTCACTTCCCTTTGCTGATTGCTCCCAGAAGGATTTTCACTTCCCTTTGCAAACCAATAGAGTCTTGCAAAATCTGGTGGTTCATTTCATTCTGCCTTTTCTGTATCTTGAGCATCTCTCCAAGATTTTCTTGGGTCTTGGCAATCATTTGAAGGAGACTTCCAGTCAAGTCCAACAACTTTTGATCTGCTGCCATGATCAATGTGCACCACTGGGTTTCACTTTTCTCACCTATGAAATGCACCATTGAAATTATGTCAGGCCAAGCATAATATAGACATTAAAATCAGTCAGTTAATTACCCAATTGGCACGATAGTGCAAGTCTCATCAAGGAGACTTTCATATTTTCCATGCCTTCCTAACAAGCACATGAGCTCATTCATGTCTGTTCTTGGGTAGGGAATTAACTATTCCAGCGTTCACAATTTACTTTCAGCAAATAAACACATTCCATTTTCAGTCATACATGCATTCAACTATCCTTTGTTTTCACAATGCACACACATATATATATATATTTGTTTTCACAATGCATATATATATATATATATAATTAAAAGGGAAAGAGAGAGCGGCAAGAGGCTTTTCCCCTCTATGTTCTGTTCCGTCCTGGAACCCACACCACCGCTGTGGCTTTTCATGCTCTCAGCCTCTTTCACTTCACCGGGAATGCTGGACCAATCCCTCTTGGTCATGACACTTAGTGTCTCTGGTCCATTCCAAACCTCTAAACCATGGAGCCTCCCCACATGGTTTTCCTCGACTGCTAGGAACTTCACAGTCTCACTAGCACCTTTTTCATTACCGCTCATTCCGAGCTCTCCAGGACAGTCACATGTCCACATGCACCCCTAGGATGCTCTCATAGTCCTTGCTCCCAGCAATACCTATATCCAAACATTGAATAGATTCACATGTTTAGTTTATTCTCATCGGTTTTATCTCTAGAACAAGAGCTTAAAACATCATAGCCCAATCATATACACATGTACATTCATAAGCAAAATAATCCAATACTTATCTGTATTGTGCGTTTCCTCGTTGGTCCATAGGATCTTGCTTCGCTTTGCAAGCCTTGGGATCGCCTATGGACTTGGATGTTAGATCAGCACGCAGGCTGCTCCACAACATTAATAATTAATGTCCAACCAGTACACCCTCATGTCGACTGGGCTTGGAACTTTACCACGACCCTTTCCAGGTCCAGGATCTACTATGGATCCCCAGGCATATAACAACCCAACATACACTTATATCAACAAAAATACATACACTTATATCAACAATACACTTATATCAACATACACTTATATCAACAATAATGCACACTTATATTAACAATAACCCTTACTCCGTAACCCCTCACAACAACCGTTTGCCTTTTCTCTTTAGGGTGCAACACCCAACTGCATCTATTTAGCACTGTCATCACAAGCAATATAAGCAAACTCATCAGCGTTATTTCTCTAAATCTGTATTCATAGTTCATATCATTCACTATAAAGTATTGAGACACCAGGAGTGCGTCCACTCCCTAGGGTGTAGTCAATATTGAAAACCCTTTCATGACTCGACATCGAAAAAGTGTGCACCCTTTCCCGGTGTGTGCCATGTAGGCCCTATTCATACTCAAGTAATTGGTCATCATGGGGAATAAAATCAAAACATGTTATGCAGATGGAATTTTAATAATTTGACATGCATATTCTTAGCAAGGGTCGCAGAACACTTATCCTTTTGCCAATGCAGTATTCCTTCATTAAGGAGGAATGGGGCTCCCTTCCCTGAGTTGACAGTCCCTCGGTTAGCCATCCCAACTCTTTTTTACATTTCATATCCACACATGTCTTACCGACATACTCTATACCATCTCACTCATATTGCTTACCAAACATGTAGTGCAGATGAGACATTTCCAAAATGTCCAATGGAGTTTCACCTGAAACCCATTTCCAAGATAAGGGAAAACCTTCCCATGAAGTTTGGCTCCTGCAAGCCATCACACATGATCTTCCTGCAGTGTGTACCCCTGGCACATTCATCAAATAGCCAAACAGTTAATCATTATCTGATAATACAATCCAAATTGATTGTTCCATAACCAAGCAATGACATTAGTAATCAAATTCAATAGGAATTTGCAATTCTGTCTATTACAGAAATCAGTTTGCTTGGCAACGAGGTGATCATCAATTGTGGGTCTCTTGTAAGCAGCACCACTATGCCAATTATAATTTCATGCTTACTAGCATAATATGAATACCCACTTACAATGCGTCCTCCTGACACAATCTTATGCAAGCTAATAATGATTAGTAGTTGTCAGCAATTCCTTAAATCCGAAATTCACAACTCAAGTTTAACAACCCATTATGCATACCAACTATTTTCATAGCCATGAGACTCTTCTCATGTCGGTGCTTAGGGCAGACCCGGGTTCTTATACTTTTATCTCATACCAACAAACAGACCCACAGTGTTGGCCCTTTCGGCAACAACCTGCGAACAGGTTGCAGTCTCACCCGAAACAGCTATGGGGTGCCGCAGAATCAGGTTTCTGTAGGAAAAAGAGGGATATTACTGTACCTTTAGCCTTAACAAATAGTAATCATACAATACAGAGCTTCGACATTCACTGAAATAGCTTCGTAGTTTAGATAAACAAACAATTTCTTACTTAACCCTTATCTAGGAATTCACAACGAAGTTAATACTTAACACTTATCTTAGTTTACCATTCATCTACTTATCAAATGCATAAAAAACATAACAACACAAAATAAAAGAACCACCACAACACAAGATATACATGGTTCACCCCCAGTGTAGGGGCTACGTCCACAGAACTGCATTTATATTCAACTCTTTACAAACACATAGTTCTGATCTGCGCACTCAGCTGCAGATCTTCCCAATCACCCAAAACTGCGCACTTAGCTGCAGAACCTTTCTTACAAAACCCTTTGCGCACTCAGCTGCAGAGGTCGTCCATGCACTCAGCTGGGACTTAGCCTTAAACCATAAAAATAGGTCTTAGTTCCTTCGCATCAAATTATCATACATCAAAAAACCTCCCTTGACTCCTTTACATAAGTTCCTATTTATACAAGTGCACTATTACAATACCATGGGCTTAAACCATGGGCTCCCAAAAACCATGGGCTTAAACCATGGGTTATTTACAAAAAGAGGGGCTTCGACCCAACCCCGAAACCCCTAAGACTATTTTGGACCGCAACTCCGCTTACAAGCTTCGCACCAAAACCGCGGAGTTGCCAAAATTAACGACCTTTACGGTCGGAGCCCCAATAAGCCCCTAAGACTCACCAGTGTCCCGTCCCGGGACACTCTGCTACTTTTCCGGAGGGAGAATCTTGTTGGCGAAGATAGTAAATTGCTTATTGAGGCTGCGCATGATATCTTCGGCTGCTTGCTCCTTCTCCACTATCTCCTGCAATGCTGCTGTAGATGCTTCGTTGGCCTTTTCTTGCGCGAACGCATCATACTCCTTCAAAACTTTGAGCTGGCTGTCTGCAGTAGTGCTCAACTCCAAGGCCTCGTTAAGAAGGGGCTGCATAGAGCCCATCAACAGTGTTTCTTTCCTTTTGCATGCCTCAATTTCTTGCTGGAGCTCATTGCTATGCTTTACCTTAAGCATCTTCTGCAATGGAGGCAATGTCTTGATTTCTGCTTTGACTACATCCAGCTCTGTCTGTCGCTACTTGATGGTTTCTTGCAGCTTTTCCACTTCTGGGTTGTCCTACAAATTTGCTAACTAGCAGCTTTGTTGCACTGCTCACAAGATCTGAGATCTTGGTTGCTGAGGCTTGAATGTCTCTGCGCCGCTGTTCTCTGACCTCTGGTGGACTCTCAGGAATGATGCGAAGTTGAAGCTCCGCAATCTGAGCCTCATGTTCCGCCTTCATTTTCTCTATCTCACTGCGATACTGTTGTGCATAGTCTTTCAGCTTGACTATTCTTTGCTCTGGTTCTTCTTCAGCCCGCATGTCGAAGTCAGGGAGACTCTGACATGCCTCATCTAATGCTCGCGCTAGTGTAGCCCACTTATCTTCTGCTTCCCTCTTCTTCTGTTCCGCTTCTTCCAATTGCGCTGCAAGGCTCTCACTCTGCTTCGTGATATTCTCTAACTGCATTTGTGAGTAGCTGTCTCGTTCTTGGATCTCCTTCATGATTTCCAATTGACAAAGATGCAGCTTCGGCATAGACAACTTGGTGTAATCTATCCCAACTGTCATGCTCATCTGCGAGCGAGATGCTGCATCAGTTATTATGAGGGCTGCACTTGGCACTTGTCCTCTGTTGTTTCTGGCTGGCCATTGTTGTGTATCTGGCTGCGCGCCTACTGGGGCACTGCTTGCTGCAGCGCTAGTCACTGATTTTTCTGCTGACTCCTTTAGTTCTGTAATTCGCTGCGCTACGCTAGTGAGCGCATCAAGGTGCGTAGCTGCAAACTGTGACCATTTGTTGGTTAATACTTCTGTAGACTTCGTTAGAGCCTGATCAAGCTCTTCCATTGTCACGGCGGGCTCTTCGACGATATTCTTGTTCTTTGACGCCTTTGCTTTCTTTCTAGGATGAGGCTTAGTCACTTCCTCTACCTCTGGAGACTTGTGCTTATCTGGGCGATTGGGGTCTGAGATGGTCTTGACCGATTCTTCTTCTTCTTCATCAGCTCCGCTATCTCCACCCTAGTCACCCTCGCTCTGCGGTGACTCACTTTGTTCTTCGCTTTCTTCTGGTGGGTCACTCTGCGGCGGCTGACTAGGACTTGCGCCCACATCTGTTACTGGGGAAACTGGTATGTTGGGCTTTGTCCCTGCATCCTTCATCCATTCAGCCAGCCACTGGTGAACTATTGCGAGGATGTCTTCTTGGTTCACCATGTATGGCAACTTCCACCATTTGTGTTTGTTATCTGCGCGGGCCTGGATGAAGATATGATGCATGTCAGCCCTGAAGTTGGCCACTCTCGCATATTGAGAAAATAGCTCATTACTGAGCCGCGATGTTTTCAGGATATCATATGAGATACTCATCAAATAAAAGGCGAACACATAGTTCGTCATCTGCTGTAAGGCTTTATCTTGCGACACCCAAAGAGATGCGTACCTTGCTGCACCAGGCATGTGCGGAGGCACATCAACAAACTGTGCCTCAGTAGGTTCTCTCCATCCTACCAGTGCAATAAGCACTAACAACCATGAGTAATGAAAGGGTCTACCTTTCTCCTGCGCATCACGGACATCTTCAAGGAATTCCCTAGCAATGTACTTTGCCCATTTGTAACTGTATCCTTCGACACAGTTCGCAGCAATACTGACAATTGGGGCAGGTATTTCATTCGGTCGACACTTCCGCATTAGTTTGCATGCTAGGAGCTCTGCGGCGAAGTGAATTTTTAGGTGCTGAATTGTCGAGGTTTGATATCCTCGCTTTCCTTTCGTCAGGCCGAAGCGGTCCTTCATCTGTTGCGCCGGCTTTGTGTCTTCATGCTTCCCAATGAATTCAATTGCAGGATCAGGCCCTTCCTTCGGCAAGCCTGTGATTTTATGAATTAGCTCTCCATCAATAGAAATTCTCTGGTTTCCTATCCATAGGTGCCCATCATGCACCAGCGCCAATAATTGCTTGACCACCACAGTCACCTGTGTGCTGCGACCAAAGTGGGGAACATTTAGCATTTTCAACAGGCCAGCTTGCTCCAAGCCAACAGCCCACTGTTTCACTTCAAGCAACGTCGCTCCAGTCTCCGGATAGTGGACAGAGTGCAAGTATTTCCCAGGTGCGAACTGCGGAAATTTCCCACGATCATTCGTATCGTGGTTTGCATACTTAAGCCGGTCTATCTTTCTTGTCATTGTTTCGACCAACTGCACACCCTGTGGCAACGAAGGGGTGCGTAATGTGAACTTGGCTGTCCGCCGAGGTGGCTGAACTCCTGGTCGAACAGGCTGAAGATATGGTGGACGTTGTGATGCAACATTCTCATCCTCACAGAAGTCTTCAAAACCTTCAGGTGGGAGCTCTGCCGAACCAGAAGGATTCATCTCGGGATCCTCCGGTGTCTTCCCTGATGGCTTGTGTCTGTCTTCGTTCCGCTTAGAACGAACTTCTGGCTTAAACTTCTTCCTGGTAGATCATGTCTGCATTGGTTGATTCGGTGCTGGGGGAGTCTCTTCGCGAGGTGCAGATGTAGGTGGGGTGCTCATAAGGTTCTGCAGACCCCTCTCTCTAAATTCTCTCAACAATTCCTGGACTTCGCGATTAGCTGACATGGATTGAATTGTAAAACTCAAGAAAATGCATAATGCGAAATTCGCAGGCTTGGGTGTCTTCTTATAGAATCCAACGACCAAATCTGCCATAACTGTGCATTGAAGACACCAAATCTGACAGAGGTCTTGTCCAAACGGAGCTAGATTTCCCAAAATCTCATCATTACAGGCATTTAATGTAGTTAACGTACCGACGCCACCGAATTTGATTTTTTCCAACGGTTGCATTTTCAACTTCGACACACCTTTCTTCTTCGGTACAACCACTAACTTCAACTTCGCCACAATAAGGAAATTCGACACCACCTGACACAAAGTTCCGACAGACTTTGAACTTTGACCCACGACATAATTTCTTCCACAACCTTCGACACTTCATAATTTTTCCAACATTTGCTCAAGCTTTCTGAGAACAGCTTCATTATAGTCTAGTACCCAATTTCAACTATTCTTGGTACTTAGACTCTTCTTCTTGCTATTACTTTTGATCAAGGAGGTACAGGCTTGTCCCTGTACTTCTTTAATCTACTTCCATTCACCATGGAGGGCAAAATTTCTCCATTCAATTTAGCTAACTGAACTGCACCACCATCAGTAACTTTCTGAACTATGTATGGTCCTTTCCAATGTGTCCTAAACTTACCTGGGAACTTCATGAATTTACTGTCGTACAAGAGCACAAGATTTCCATTCTGAAAATGTTTCTTCTTAATGTGTCTATCATGCCATACTTTTTCTCTAGCTTTCTGTACTTGCTGCTGGAAACCTGCAATGAATCGGTCTTCTTCTAGTTCTAGTATCTTCACCAGCCTTTCATTCAACATAGCTGGATCATCCATCTTTGTGAAGGCAGATATTCTAAGGCTAGGAACAATGTACTCCATGGGCATAACTGCTTCTTGTCCATATACCAACCTAAAAGGTGTATGGCCTGTCAACTTCTTGCAAGTGGTTCTATAAGCCCATAATACTGCTGGAATTCTAAGATCCCAATCATTTCTGTTAACATTGCAAAGCTTCGTCAGAGCATGCTCCAGAATCTTGTTAAATGCTTCGACAGTTCCATTTGCTTGAGGATGGTAGGCAGTACTCTTCTGATGATATACTTGAAATTCTTCGGTCAATGCTTCAATAGTCTTATTCAGAAAATGTGATTCTTGATCACTCATAAGAATTCTAGGACACCCAAACCTTGACAAGATATTATCAAAAATGAACTTCGCAGCTGTAGCAGCGCTATAGTTCTTGACTGGTTGAGCTTCGGCCCAACGAGTAAGGTAATCAGTTGCTATAATAATGTATCTTGCTCCAGATTTCTTTGCAGGGGGATTGATTGGTCCAACAAAATCAATAGCCCATTTGTCAAATGCTTGTAAAGTTACCTGTGGAACCAGAGGCATCTCATCCCTCCTAGATGGTTTGCCTGTCCTCTGACAGATATCGCAGCTGTGGCAATACTCTCTTGCATCCTTATGAATCATAGGCCACCACAATCCAGCTGTCAGAATCTTCTGTGCTGTAGCTTTTCCTGCATAATGACCTCCTGCTGCTCCAGAATGTGCCTCAGCCAAAATCAATGGCTTTTCATGCTCCAGGACACATCTGCGTAGTATTTCATCTGGTCCCATCTTATATAGCTGTCCTGCTATCAAGATAAAATCAGCTGCTCTAACCACCAGCTGATTCTTCTGCTGTGTTGTCATCTCAGAGGGTGCAAAACCTGTAGACAAGTACTGAACAATATCCTGGAAATAGTCATCAACCATATGAATGGCAAACAACTGGGCATCAGGAAGACCTTCATCCAAACTAGTGGGCTCTTCTCCCGACTCAAGCCTCGACAAGTGGTCAGGCCCCAGGTTAAGTCTTCCTGGCTTAACTATGATCTCAAAGTCATACTCCTGAAACAAAATCAGCCATCTGCATATCCTTCCACCTAACACATGCTTATTAACCAAATATTTCAAAGCAGAATGGTCAGTGAACATCTTAAAATGAGATCCTAACAAGTAATGTCGAATTTCTGCAAGGCATAAACCATAGCTAGACCTTTTCGTTTTGTTGTAGTATAATTCTTTTATGTTGTGGACAAATTTCTACTTGCAAAAGCAATAGGGTGATCAATATTACCTTCGCCTGACTGAGCCAATACTACACCTAAAGCAATGGAAGATGCATCAACATGAACATGGAGCTCCTTACTCCAATCAGGGAATACTAAGATAGGGGCAGTTACCATCTTCTCTTTCAAAATGTCCAAGCTTTCCTGACATTCAGGTGTCCATTCAAACTTAATATCTTTCTTCAGTTTTTTTTCCATAGGGGTTGTAATCTGAGCATATCCTTTAATGAATTTCCTGTAATATCCAGTATGACCAAGCGTAGTGCGAAGTTGCTTAACAGACTTTGGAGGTGGTAAGTTCACAATGTTAGCTATCTTCGCAGGATCCACCATCAATCCTTGCTTGCATACAATGTGACCTAGCAGAATTCCAAAAGGTGCACAAAAGATACACTTCTTCAGGTTCAATGAAATCTGATGCTGTCTACACTTGTCCAGCATAAGTCTTAAACTGGCTATATGATCTTTCAGTAAACCAAAGATAGTCCAATCATCAAAGTAAACTTCCAAGAACTTATGAATAAATTCCTTAAATGTAGATATGACTACTTTGGAAAACATAGCAGGTGCATTCTTCAATCCAAAGGGCATAACAGTATACTGAAAAAATCCCATTTCTATAGCGAAGGTTGTTTTATGTCGATCTTCTAGAGCAATTCTAATCTGATGGTAACCTGAAAATGCATCAGTGAAAGAATACACTTCTTGACCTCTGACATTGTCTAAAACTTCATCCATAAAGGGG
Organism: Pseudotsuga menziesii; assembly: GCA_001517045.1. Taxonomy (NCBI): domain Eukaryota; kingdom Viridiplantae; phylum Streptophyta; class Pinopsida; order Pinales; family Pinaceae; genus Pseudotsuga; species Pseudotsuga menziesii. Next base: position 378,120 of record LPNX010750906.1, read on the forward strand.
GTAGGAAAAGGATCATGTAAACAGGCATCATTCAGCTTCCTCAGATCAACACAGATTCTGATTTCTCCCTTAGTATTCTTTTCTTGTACCACCATAGGGCTGACCCATTCGGACTCTTCGACAGGTTCAATGATTCCTGCAGTGAGCATCTTATCTAGCTCCATCCTAACTTTTTCTTTATGCTTAGGGTTCAGCCTATCAAGGGCGCTGCTTCACAGGCTTCGCATCAGCTTTCAAAGGGATTTTTATCACTCCTATATCACCAAGGATACCTTTCATTTCTGAGAACTTCGTCAGAAATAAGTCCTGATACTCATGGAGAAGTTCAGTCACTTTGCTCACCATTTCTTCATTCCAATAATCTCCAATGGTAGCGTACTTAGGTATTTCTTCTGATCCAATGTTTACTTTCCTTGTTTTCAAGGGCTGAGTTACTTCAGGTGATTCTACTGCTGGTCCATTTACTTCGCAATGTCCTTCTGAATCAGGAATAGTAATGTTGCGTGGGTCATCGTCTTCATCAATGGTGAGGTTATAGCATTCTACTGCATTAGCTTCTTGTTCCTTCCAATCAGGTTGGTACTCTGCTATTTCTTTATCATCAAACACCGTAGTATGGATCAGCCTAACAGCTGCATCCAAAGCAGGGCAAACCTCGTTAATAGAAAATGTGAGCACAAAAATATTAGTAAGGCTATCCCAACTTACAGTACCATGGCAAAGCTCAACCTCCGCATACCAGTTATTTACTATAGGTTCCAGCGTGTGTACAAACTTATGTACCCATTCTTCATGAGGTACATGTTTCCATGCTTCATAACACTGCTCCAAATGTTCCTGAGGGCTAGTCTTACCATTAAATCTGCTTCGTACCTCCAGAGGTTGACCTATGAATCTCAGGCGAAGAAAATTTTGACAAGATCCCCAACTATGAATATACTTTTTATGACCATTCCACCATCTGGCAGCTGCAGCGCTGAATACTGAATCTAGAGTCTCCATTTTCTGTGAATCTGGTACTTGCTCTGAGAATTGTACAATAAAATATTCTGGGTCTGTCAAGCCATCAAAAGTAGGTAAGACTCTTGTCTGTGAGCCAATCCATCTGAGAGACTTGGCAATTCTTGCACATCTATGTCCATGTAGCTCATAAAGTCGATTCTGCCAGTTCTCTAGACCTTCGTCAGAATCAGTCATGCAAGAACTGTCACACTGCCAATCCATTATACCTTTAGCAGTAGGGTTAACATAGTCTTCTTCTTTGGCTGTGATGTTGTAAATATGATCTAAAACATCTTGATCGTCATCTCTGACTAGCTCTGTGTACCTTTCTCCTTGAGAATGGTCCAATGGGACTATGAATCTCAAGCCTTTTCCTTCAAAAGTCATCTATCTATTCTTAAGGTTAATTACTGCATAATTGTCTATTGCCCATTCAATTCCTAGCAAGGTTGGATAGGGGTTGCTATCATCAATTATTTCAATGACTTCAAAATCTGCTAAGGCACTGACTCCATTAATATTCACTGGTACACTAGGGAATCTTCCCAAGGACACAATATTCTGCTGATTGGGTAATCTTAACTGTATAGGGGACCATTCAAGCGTGGGTTTTCCCATTTGTTCCCATGTATGCGTAGTTAGGACATTCACTTTTGATCCTAGATCTAAAATGATATCAGTCATGTCATAATCTCCTATCTAAGCATGCAATCTCATTTCTCTTCCAATCCTTCTAACTCTATTAACAGTTTTTCTATTAGAGCTTCGCCGAGGTTCGCAAGATGCAATAACTTTCTGTAACTCATTCAAAGCATTTTGATTTCTTAATAGCTTCATACAACTCTGCAAAAATGATGTTAGTGTACTTACTTGATCCGGCGAAGCTTCTTGGAACTGTAATTGTTGTTGCGTAGTTGCTACTGATGGTCTTGGATCAACAAAGACTTTTTTAGCTTCCATAAATGTTCCTTTTTCTCTTCCAACATCGAAGGCTAGGATTTTCTCTGGGGTCTTGCGGACCCAAGCCTCGTCAGGCTGTTTCTCCTTATTCTGCACCTGTGTCGTAGCTCCACTCCTGGTAACATTGTTAATGGCTGGGACAGGCCTTTTATCTACAGCAATCATCTGAACATTCTGAGTAGGAGCGCCATTTCTTTCTTGTATCTTGGTGATCAACTGTGGACATTGCTCAATCACATGATCGACTGCTTTGCAGTATCGACATGTCGTAGTTGGGTTCTGACAGTCTCTAGCTAGATGTCCTTCCTGATTACAGTTATAGCAGATAACCTGGCCTCGACCTCTTCCAGGCATACCACCACGACCACGACCTCTGTAATTACCTCGACCTGATGTACTACCACAGTAACCATATCCATCGTTGCCTTGTGCATTGGGTTGTACCCTATAAGCATCATAGGTTCACTCTCTCATGAGGTCAAAGCTGCGACATTCATCTTCATTGTGTCCAACTGACTTGCAGAACTTGCAGTAGGGATTCTTAGGTACTTGAACATATCTCTACAACAGATAGAAATCTTTCGGTCGATGCTGGCCAGTTGTTCTACAGATCTCACAATATAGGACATTAGGATTAAATGGGTTTGGTGCACCAGTATTCAGGTAATTCCTTAATGCAAGACACTGTTCTTTGTCATGACCTTCTGTCTTACATCGTGTACACCAAACCTCTTCGTGAATAGATTTCCCTTTTTTCATGTTGCAAAGCTCCAAAGCCATTTCTGCTAACTGGGCTTGTATTTAGGCTATTCCATAATTATCTCCAACAGGAGCTATTTCAAGTTTCATGGCAATTTCCAACACCTCTTGCTGATCAACAACCTTCTGTTGCATAAGTGGAGTCCTGATATGAGGTAAGAACGCTGCAATGAACCATTATTTATGTTGTTCTGGTCCAATAGTAAAACTAACTTGATCCAACAGAACCTTGAACCTCTGATCAAAGTCCCAAACTGATTCGCCTCGCTTTTGCTGAATTTCTTTTAGTTCAGTTATACACTGTGACTTTGATTTAGGCTTCTTGAATTCTTTGATCATTGCTTTTTTAATATCAGCCAAGATATAGTTCTGAGTACTGGAAAACTTCATAAACCAGGTCAAATCCCGGTCTCTGAAAGAGGTGACCAGTTGCGCTCTTCTTGTATTTTGATCCATAATATTCTTAGCAGTCCAAACAGCTTTGCATAAGAACCAAAACTGCTCTGGATCCTCTGATCCAGTTCCTTTAAATAATGGGAGTTTAATATCATCATTCACGTGGGCCATATTGGATTGAGGGGGGGGGGGGGGGGGGGAAGACTGGTAACAGGAGGAAGGGAACTTTCTGAAGTGGACTGACCTGCGACAGGACTACTCGGGCTAGGGTTAATTTCAGACTGCGACAGGTTCTCAGGGATAACAGATCTTTGCTGCGGAGTTATAGGAGGGTTTCGAACAAAAGGGGTTTCTTCAGATTCAAATTCTTTTGGAATTAATGGGGTATAATCAGTATTCTGTCCTAGGGTATAGGATTCACAAGTTCTCTTGTATCTTTTACTGTTGCGAAGCAAACCACTTTGCTTGTCGCAGTCACTTTCACTTCCAAACATAGGTTAGTAGCAATAAATATAGCAATCTGATTCAATAAGCAATATTCCTTTCTCAGCCAAGAGCATTTTAATTTTCAGACTTAATGAATTTAGGTACTTACCCCTAGGTCCTTTGAAAAACCGTCTTTCTGCTTCGCTGAAAGAAGTATGTGTGTCGATGGTGAACTCCATCACAAATGCTTCAAGGGTTCGCGTTATCCAGAAGTCAACAACTCTCGATACTGCATTGTTCGCCCTTTTCAATATCTTAATTCTTTCCGGGGTCCAGGCAGGAGACTGATCTTCTTTGAAGTTTGTCTTTCTTTTTGTCAACCTGGATAACCACTGGTGCAATTCTATGTGGATACTACCAAAGAAAATTTCATAAATATCAATAAAAACGTACCTTTGCAAGAAGTCGTTTGAGCTACGACAAGGATCCTTATTTTATTGTTCAACAAATTTCAGATAAGTATCTTCAATCCAGACACTAATTTCTTTTACTGAGGGACTCCAAAACATATCCCTCTAGGTACGACGTAAATCCCTCTTGAGCAGATACTGGTTCAATCAGCAACAGAACCAATTTGTTGGTGCTTAGGGCAGACCCAGGTTCTTATACTTTTATCTCATACCAACAAACAGACCCACAGTGTTGGCCCTTTCGGCAACAACCTGCGAAAAGGTTGCAGTCTTACCCGAAACAGCTATGGGGTGCCGCAGAATCAGGTTTCTGCAGGCAAAAGAGGGATATTACTGTATCTTTAGCCTTAACAAATAATAATCATACAATATAGAGCTTCGACATTCACTGAAATAGCTTCGCAGTTTAGATAAACAAACAGTTTCTTGCTTAACCCTTATCTAGGAATTCACAGCGAAGTTAATACTTAACACTTATCTTACTTTACCATTTGTTATAGCGGATTTCACCACTCTAGGTGAATCACACTTTGTATGGCCTTCCCCTGTCCCGCTGCAGACTCCTTAGACCCCATGGACCATTTTTTGTCCTTTGATGTTTCCTTGATCATCCCTAAAAACACATGAAAAATGATACACATGACTTTTTAACCCATAAGCGCGTATATACGCGGTTTGACCACTAAAACCGCGTACATCAAGATGTGTGCATAATCCAAATCCTTTTGGAGTTTTCCTTGACATGGATCCGACTCATTTGACTCCTGGCCTTCCATATGCCTTGAGATCGCTCAGATTCGACCTTTCATTATTCCTTTGAAAGCTATATAAGGAACCCCTTGGTACATTGAAGGAAGAAGAAGAGAGAATTGAGAGCAAAGAAACTATAGTCCATTGTTGCCGAAACTTATGATTGAGTCTGCATCCCTTTGTACCTTGGAGCACTTTTGTGTTCTTCCCAAGCTTGCATTTTGCTTGTGAGCTTGCTATCGAGAGATGGAGGATTGAAGTGGTGGAGGCCCAAGTGGAGGATTCAGTTTCTCCGATTCGCAGACGTGTCGTTAGAGGTTATATCTTGTAATCTCTGATTTATATTAATAGAAATATCTTTTCCTGTCCAATAATGTGTATTTGAATGAATATTGTATCCATTGGATTATGTCAAATGCTTTTACATTATTGATTATATATGCTAGAATAGATCTAACACCATGATATATAGTATGCTTGTATTGTTTACTTGTTGTTGAGGAAGTAATATATCAATTCAAGCTGAAGATTGGAAAGCTCAACGGGGATCTACTTCAACCGTCTGGAATAAGGTACGAGGTCTGATCCTTTAGTGTTAGACATTTAATTTCTATTGCATATTGGAAAGGATTGATTTCTGGAGTCAAGCTGTCTGTTGTGGTACCCCAAGCCATAGGAATTTCTCTCCGTAACAGAATTGGCGACTCCGCTGGGGATGTTCCTTGTTTTTATTTGGGGGTTTGCGGGCACAATGGGCTTGATATTATTGACTTGCTCTTTGTTTCTCCTTGTTTTTGTGTTGCATTTTATAGTATGTTCATCCATTGACACTCTCCTTTATTGGTTTGACCCTTGGCCTGCTTTTTACCATTGCCTTCTCTGTATACGCAGGTTTTTGGCCAAAAGTCGCGTACATACGCTGATTTTTGGCCAAAAGTCGCGTATACACGCAGGTTTTTGGCCAAAATCTGCGTATACACTTAGGTTTTTGGCCAAAAATCACGTACATACACAGCTGTTCTTTAAACAGTCACATACATTCTCCCTTTTGGTTGATTTTGATGTTGTGGGAAGTTGCTGGGTGGGTTGTGAGTATGGTTGGGTCTTCCTTGGGTCTGATGTTGTCTGTTGGATGCTTATTTTGTGACCAGAGACCGCTTTTTCATTGATTTTTCTTTGAAAGTAGTTTTAGTCATTTATCCTTTTTGTTTTGCCATTAGTGCATTACTCTTTTTTGTCTTGGTGTCTTGCTGGGCTTGTCTTTTATACTTGCTGCAGAGACTGAGAGTTTTAGATGACTTTTATTGCATTTTCATTCTTTTATATTGAAAAATACAATGTAGTTGCACTCTTAGTTGCATCTTAGATATGGATTTGAGGAGGTACTTGCATTGGATTGCTTGGATGAGAGTTGTGTTTAGGCTTTCATATAGGAAAGATTGCATTGGCATTTGGAAAGGAATATATATTTATGCATCTCATGTAGTGGCATACCCTATTTTTCATTTGACAAAGATTGCACTTAGCATTGTTTGTTATGGTGTGCACTTTTATTTCACTGTTGAGTCATAATGTCATTAGTTGCACGACCATTTCCCTTTGAGTAATTAAAGCCAACTAAAATCAACGCTAAAGTAAAATGAATTACACTCTTTTCTTTTCTAGGGTGCACCAACAAGCTTAGGTTTTAGGATCTTGGAATAGTTCATTGTAAGTCAATTCTTCAAGATCACTAAACAATAACATCTAGGTGTCTTCCCAGGTGAGTGTGTGAAATCCTTGGTATAACCATTGTTCTCAAGATCCTCCTCTCAAACGGGAGTTAAGCATGAGGCAGTGTGAGCGGTTATTGATTGGGATGACCCTAGTCATAACTGAGTAGCATCAGAGATATTTCCAGGATTGTATTCGTATTTGGGCGCTCTTTCGAGAGTTTCGGGCTTTTCTACCCTGCCCATATGGTCAATCCCGCCTGTGACTGTCCACCTGAGCATTGATTATATTAATGTGACCTTAGTTGCCTTACCTCGGTATCACGGGGGGTACTTGCAGAGGTTATTTTGTGGGTGTCCTGGCCAGGTAGAGGTCGGACAACACAGTCACTTTATGCATTGAAGCTGAGGGCCACTATAATTGGTTACGTACCTCCGCTTATAGTGTATGGGATTTTCGTGCCTCTCCTAGGCGAGACAGACCTGCTGCATTTGGGAGCTCACATATCCTCCCCTTGGTTTGCTTGTATCTTGGCTGTATATTTTCCTAGGAGTGTGCTCTTTGTGCGCTATTTGGCCTTTGGGATCACGGTTACTTGAGTATATTTATGCTCTCTTGAGTTCAGGTCCTTTTATTTTCGGCATGCTTGGTATCCTATCACCTGTCCCTGGTCCTAGTGCAGACCCCGGTGTCACACTTGGGGGCATCATAGCCCCTTACCGTGCTCATTGATTTGGGAATGGTTATATTCCATCCTCTACTCCATTTGTGGAGGATGTTGACTCCCTTTTCTTGGCCTTTACACCGGTGGTCGCCCTCATGGGGGTGGTGGTGGATGTGTGAACGTTGGGTCTACACCTTACTTTCCTTTTTATGTCCCATCGTTCACCGCATTGTTTCCTTTGGGAGCAGTTGTCATGATCATTCCTCCCTATATCCTATAGTTTGGATTCTTTATTGACTATTTTGGGTTGTTTTGGACTAATATGGTTGTCATGTAGGGTCCATTTTTTGTACATTCTCTCCGAGGTTTTGACCCGTTCGTGCCTATCATAGGAATCATGTCTGAACTGGCATATAGGTTAGGATTTCACATCCGCTTGCCCTTATGCATTCCCTTATGACCATTCCATCTTAACCTTAGTTAAGAACCCATTCCATGGTATCACAGACCTTCATGCTATTGTTAGAAGTGGTATTATGTGAATGGTAGAGCTTTCCTCTACATGGGTGCCCTAGTTAGCTCCCTTTTGCGTTTGGTACCCATGCTGTGAGTCCTCTCCTAGGTTTGGGAGTCCTTTATATAGTACTGCCATGACATTTTGCAGAGCCTCATACTCCTCTTGATCTTTTGCTGGCCTATTTTCCTCAGGACTCCCTCATGTCAAGTTGTGAATGCATTATCATGAGCTTTGCCTGCCTTATTGAGCTTTATGTTGGCTCCTTTGACATTGCGTTTCAGCCATATAGCCCAAGCTTGTCTCATGTCTAGCCATGCAGAGCCATTCTTTATATCCTTCGTAGCTTGATTCCCTTTTTACCGGGAGGGGATATTCCCCCGAGTGTCGATATCCTACACATGTGTCCTTGCATTGATGATAGGTATGTTCCACTTCTTGGAACTAGTTTTTTTTCCCTTATGACACTCGTCCCCTCCTAGTTTGTAACTATAAAGCTAGTTTATTCTTTTTTCAAGCTTTTCAAATAACTGAAAAAGTCCAAAAAAATAAAAAAACCAAAAATCCGGACAAGGAAAGATGTTATCTTTGGCAGCTGTCGAGTCATGTCACCTTCGAACAGAGCACTATATATCACATCCATTGGTTGGGTTATAGTTTGAATTTAGGAGCTATACTCGTTTATCTGAGTTTATCTCCACCGACTGGTTAAGTTTCCAGTCCCTATGGAGCCTCTGTTGATGCCTCCTGTGTTGCAGAGATGTCCCAGTTTGTATATCGAGTCTATGCCGCCTTCATTCAGTCACCATACGCCGTTATGCTCTTGTTCGAAGGAAGTTGAAGCCTGTGTCGGCCATTCCTCAGTTATCTTGACTTTGCATGTCGGCCATTCTCGATACAGTTACTAGTTCGTGCATCATATGATCGAGTCCTTCCACATTATACAGCTTTGCTGAGTACCTCGTGTTGGATGATGGGGGATGCCTTAATGCCCTCCTTCCAGCGGATTTCATCCCATCAACTTCATATCATTTATTCTGGGATTGGAATCTAGAGTCCTTTTGAGTGCCTTGAGACTTGCAGTCATCAGTGGCAGGTTCTCTCACCATCGACAGTTCTTAGGAATACATCAATGTCCCCTGATCGATGGATTCTCTCAAGTGTTCGACCTCAACACATTTATTCACACTTGTTAGTTTGCAGTCTAGTACCTTGATTCCCATTTTCATCATTGGTGGGTGATCTTGTGTCTGTTAACGGTATACATTACTGATCGGTAATCAGACGATGGACTACTCTGTTTGACCTCGACACCTCTATTCGCATAGTAGGACATGTACTCGTAGCGGTTTGTGTAGAAGACTTTCCAGGTTGGTGGCATCTCTTATATGCTACCTCCTTGATCGTGCCAGTGTTCATGAGATTTCATCTCTCGTGACTTGATTCCAGTATATGTCAGACATTTCCAGCCACTATGGAGATTTTGATCTATTGTATATCTTCAACAATTTTGGAGATCATGGTCCTTTGTATATCTTCATCATGGAGATTCTGATCTATGTATATTGTACGTGGCGATGACCACATATGTGATATCATGTATTATGCCTATTCATGGCCATTGTACTCTTATGTATCCGGGACTGCTATATGTACTTGCAGTTATATGCAGAGTTGTATTATTGTACTATGCTGATTGGGTGGCTGGTCTTCCATTTGGGATCCTTCATCACTCCATTTCTGGGATGGAATTATAATGTATTTCGGCCATCGTATGACCCCTCTGACCTCACACATTAGGGGGCATCTGTTATAGCGGATTTCACCACTCTAGGTGAATCACACTTTGTATGGCCTTCCTCTGTCCCGCTGCAGACTCCTTAGACCCCATGGACCATTTTTTGTCCTTTGATGTTTCCTTGATCATCCCTAAAAACACATGTAAAATGATACACGCGACTTTTTAACCCATAAGCACGTATATACGCGGGTTTGACCACTAAAACCGCGTACATCGGGATGTGTGCATAATTCAAATCCTTTTGGAGTTTTTCTTGACATGGATCCGACTCATTTGACTCCTGGATTTCCATATGCCTTGAGATCGCTTGGATTCGACCTTTCATTATCCCTTTGAAAGCTATATAAGGAACCCCTTGGTACATTGAAGGAAGAAGAAGAGAGAATTGAGAGCAAAGAAACTATAGTCCATTGTTTCCGGAACTTATGCTTGAGTCTGCATCCCTTTGTCCCTTGGAGCACTTTTGTGTTCTTCCCAAGCTTGCCTTTTGCTTGTGAGCTTGCTATCTAGAGATGGAGGATTGAAGTGGTGGAGGCCCAAGTGGGGGATTCAGTTTCTCCGGTTTGCAGACATGCCGTCAGAGGTTGTATCTTGTAATCTCTGATTTATATTAATAGAAATATCTTTTCCTATCCAATAATGTGTATTTGAATGAATATTGTATCCATTGGATTATGTCAAATGCTTTTACCTTATTGATTATATATGCTAGAATAGATCTAACACCATGATATATAGTATGATTGTATTGTTTACTTCTTGTTGAGGAAGTAATATATCAATTCAAGCTGAAGATTGGAAAGCTCAACGGGGATCTACTTCAACCGTCCGGAATAAGGTATGAGGTCTGATCCTTTAGAGTTAGACATTTAATTTCTATTGCATATTGGAAAGGATTGATTTCTGGAGTCAAGCTGTCTGTGGTGGTACCCCAAGCCATAGGAATTTCTCTCCGTAACACCATTCATCTACTTATCAAATGCATAAAAATCATAACAACACAAAATAAAAGAACCACCACAACAAAAGATATACGTGGTTCACCCCAGCGTAGGGGCTACATCCACAGAACTGCGTTTATATTCAATGCTTTACAAACACACAGTTCTGATCTGCGCACTCAGCTGCAGATCTTCCCAATCACCCAAAACTGCGCACTTAGCTGCAGAACCTTTCTTACAAAACCCTCTGCGCACTCAGCTGTAGAGGTCGTCCACGCACTCAGCTGAGACTTAGCCTTAAACCCTAAAAATAGGTCTTAGTTCCTTCGCATCAAATTATCATACATCAAAAAACCTCCCCTGACTCCTTCACATAAGTGCCTATCATACCATGGGCTTAAACCATGGGATCCCAAAAACCATGGGCTTAAACCATGGGTTATTTACAAAAACAGGGGCTTCGACCAACCCCGAAACCCCTAAGTCTATTTTGGACTGCAACTCCACTTACAAGCTTCGCACCAAAACCACGGAGTTGCCAAAATTAAGGACCTTTATGGTCGGAGCCCCAACATCTCATAAGGTTTGGCTCTTTCACATGGTAGATTCCGGCATTTGTCATGGTCTTACTCTCATTGCCATGTTCTAAATAATCTACCTGAAACCTGAGCTTCAATCAACCAAACACTTGGTAAGTCTGGATGCATATAACCTTCTCATTGCTGCAACCATCACTGAAGCATTTTCAGAATTTATAAAATTCAAATACTTCTAGCTGTTAATCACATCAATATTACCAAAACTCATTTACTTCATGCAATCATTATCATACTAACATTTGCAAGGTATAGTCACATCATTCATGTAATTAAATGAAATGTTTAGATACTCCTTACTTCACAAGCGTATCATTTGTACCACCTTGCTCTTCCATAGAGCATTTCCGGCAGCCAATTGATCATGACTATCCTCTTTATGCACTTACTATCCTGCATTCATAACAGCCTTTGAAGTGGTTCCTTAATTGTCATCAATTCATCATTTCAGCCATTAGTTATTCATAATATCACATGCACTCATATCAATGCATTCATGCAATGCATCACAACATTTGCACCTATATTTTGTGCAATCAACCACTCACACTCTTCATATGCATCCATTCAATGCATGACTACAAGATTCATAAAATCTTTTTAATGCATATCCATTCAATGCTACGTTGCATTGATTCAAGAATACTATGCATTCAACACACCATGCATGGCCTAACCATGACTACTTCATATAGGATGCATTACTACAATCAAGATCATCAGTACTTACTTTCCTTGGGTTACTAGGCTCAATCAACATATACAGGCATGACACCTTTCCATATTTAAATATCCACATGGTATGAGGTCTCTTACCTTTACCACTCCTTAAGATTTGTCATAATTAAACCATTACCTGCATGGATCCTACTTACACCTTCAACACTACCATTTTAGTCGGCATCTTGCAGAGGATTGCAGAATTTGCTCACCAACTTTTGATTATCGACTGGTTGCCTCATCCCTTCCTCCAGAGGGTTTCTAGTCACATTTGTCAGCATCAACAACATATTCAGCCAGGTCCATGTTGTCATTAGTTTTTCCACTAATGCCAATACCAATGCAATAACGATCATTAGTGGTTCATTATAAATGTATAATCCTCAATATCCTATGTATGCAAAGCATATCCTCATACATTTCAGGTATAAAACTTAGGAAATGTAGTTATAATCAGCAAGATAGGGTTTAAGGAAACTTCCCTTTTCAAGTCCCACATCCTTGCATGGAATTCATCTTCCACATAATAGTTGGTTCATCTTCATGGTCTTTGCTACTTCTAAGCATGCAATTCTCGGATTTGTCCTTATTGATAGCAACATTGTTTGTCAAAACAACCACTAGTACTTTTCTGCTCCTCATTCAAACTCTAGTGGTCCTCTACTGTTCTCTGCTGGATACACTTTCCAACTCCTATCCCCATGCTCCATTCTGACTTCGGGTGTGAAAATCACACTACTTCTAAAATGATGATTTTCACCAATCTCTGCATTTTTACACACAACTATATTTTGTTCTGGGTGCCAACTTTAGCCACCTGTAGGAGCAAGTCTAGGAAGATTCTGGAAAACTTTCTTATCGGGCGAAGTCAGTCCATACAACGAGGAACACTCAGTAACTTGCGGATCTCATTTTCGATGCACCAGTCATCTTTTATGAATTCTGGGTTTGACTAATTTGCCCAAAACATAGAATTTTTTTTCACAAGAACGACTATCTCAGGGGACGACAGGGGTCAAGGGGGCTTTCCCCCTTGTTCAGCCTTGTAAATCCACTGAAAAACTGTTGAAAATCCCACTGAAAAACTGCTGAAAACCGTTGAGAAATCCCACTTGAAAACTCAAATTTTTCCTTTGTTAAATCGGGTCTCTTCCCAACTAATCTTCCGATGTTTCGGGTCCTTAGTTGACTAAGCTTTCGATGTATCGGGTCGCTAGTTGAGTAAGCTTCTGACACTTTGGCGGTCTAATCTTCATCTTTCATCTGACGCTCATCGACGGTTTAATTAGCTAAATTTTTTCGACGTTTTGGGCCGATCCTCCTCTAGCTTTCGACGTATCAGCGGACCGATCCTCTAAATTTTTCCGACGTTTTCTGTACTTAGAAAAAATTTTGGAAATTTTTCTTCTTCCTTCCGCCGCCACATCAGCTACTCGATCATCTAAATTTTTTCGACGCTTCCAGCTCTTCGGAAAAAATTCCTCCTTCGTCCACCGCCGCATCGACTGCTCAATCAACTAAATTTCTTCGATGTTTCGGCGGTCTTCAGGAGATCCCTGCCGACACTTCGGCTACGTTGATATTTTCTCCGCCAGTGGCATCGAAAGTCCTTCCCTCTAAATGTGTCGACGTTTTGGCAGTCTTCAGCTGAATCCTTCCGATGATCTCAACACTTAGAAAATTTTTGAATTTTCACCCACGTCAGCTCAATCATGTACTGTCTGCCATTGCCGTTGTGGCTCAAACCTGCCAACCCAGCCGACGTATCGACGCCTTCATCATCTTTCTTTCGCCGTCGTTGCAGCGCCTTCATGCTTTTCCATCCGCTTCGTCGGCTCAGACTTCCTCTATCTCTCGCCGCTGCTGGGGTCTGTATAAGAGGGTCTTCCAACTGAGTCTTTTGACGATCTGACGGTCTTGACACTTAGAAAATTTTCTTGAAAATTTATTCCAACCGTCTCTCGTCGGGTGGACTTCTGCCTGGGCTATCCGATGCATTGGAAGAGCTTTCAGCTAAGTCCTCCAACGTATTGAGTGAGCTTTAGCCTAAGCCGTCCAATGATTTCACACTTAGGAAAATTTCTGAAATTTTCCTATCATCTTCTCTGATTTCTAATTTCTCTTCTGCTGGGCAGAGGGAAACCGGCCTCTATCGCTGATTCTCATGGCCCATGGAGGCCCACGCTGCAACATGAGCTCTGATACCACTCTGTAACGTCCCCGACCCTCCGACCAGCGAAGAGGACGCTACTAACACCAAACAAACGGGAAAACAACCCTGTGAACATGAATAGGGATAAATGTTGATATTAAAAACTTAACATAATGCATATTAAGATGCATAAAACATACAATGATACACATTTACTCAACATTCAGCAGAAGCGAACATATACATTCCAACATTCAACATGTTCATCAGAATTCATGAAACAATAGGTATAATTGCAGAGATGAAATAGTCAAGAGTACTTATATTTTAATGAAGAACTCCCGCGCAACCAGCTACGTCGCTGCAACGTTCCACACAACCATAGGCCAGCGTGCTCATCAATCTCTCAGCAACACTGCCACCCCCAAGCTGGGCATGATTCCCCAAGGAGTAAGGGTCAAAGCAGGCTTACACATAGCCAAGGTACACAAATCAGCTAAGCCCACACAACAGGGCTTACCAGGTCGTCAAAGAGCTAGGAAAGGCTCAATGCTAAGCTAGTGGCCTCAAACACCAGTTTCCTCAAGCATACCTAGCCTCTAGTCCCACTCTCAACAGTTCAAAGACCAACCACTGCATATCATAACAAAACAATCCATTCACAGCTCTGTGAAGAAGGCAAAGACAACCGGATGACAATCCCAAACAAAAAAATGAAACACAGTTCAGGTCCACAAGACAACTCAGGGTTGTTCTTGGCCCTAGCGTGGCCAAAACAACTCAACAACAACCAAAAACCAGGTTACATCAACAGCCACAAACTCACAATGAGACGATGGCAACATTACACAGTCCCAAAACAGGGAAGAAGCCAAACTTCCAGCGTGGACAGAGGAATCTCAACTAACGAATGTGGAAATCAACAACCAACCAACATCCACGAGCCCACAGCTCATACAATCCCCAACGTAATGGATGGAGGACTTACATAGGCAGAAAAGGGGAAAGAACAAACTCTCAACCTATACGCAAGGGGAAAAGACACAGTCCAAAAATGGAAGAAGGAAAACACACACACACATAGTCCAAAATGGAAGAAGAAATCAAACTCTCAACAGCATCCAAAAATCATGGGAAGAACGACAGCAACCCAAATTGCGGGTTAAACCAATAGCAAGACAAAATCATGGATGAAACCCATGGCTATTTCACATACACAGCAGAAATCGTGCCCTTGAGGCCGCTCTTCCAGCTCGCTGCATGCACAAAACCAAAGGAGAACCTCGACCAGTGAGTGAGGAAAAATGATGGGAAAACTGAGTGTGAGGAAAACATAACGTCTCTCTGTGTGAGGATGGAATTCCCCAGACCACAATCGTCAAGGTCAAGACCAGGCCAACTGCTTACGTGAGGGAAATGATGGCTTCTGTTGCTGGGTATGCGTACCGTCAGAGATGACAGTAGCCTGCCATACTGAAGCCCCCCATGCCCACGCTTCCTCAAACAGTAACTGCCCTCAACTAACGCCTGCCCCAAACGACTTGGTGGCTAAAAGAGACAAGAAGGTGGTTGACACATGGAACTTTCCCAATGGATCCCACGGTTAGACAATCCCCCCCCCCCATCCTTAGGAAAATCATGCCCTTTTCATTTTAACGTTGCACCGTCATCGCTGGCTGTAGGTTTAGTTTAATTGATGTGCGTATTTACATGATGCCAAACTATAATGTGTAGGATATCACAATATACCATTGGAAACTATCCCTATTGCCGAAACATACACAACCAAATCGATGGTGGGGCTTTTGCCTTTAGCTCCTCACCACGATTAATTACATCATGTACTTTTAATGCAAACGAGGTCAAAACCGGGGTGTTACATTTGAGGTTGGTCTTAGGATCCCATGACACTATAAACGTAGCCTCTACGGAGGAAGAAGGGGGTTGGACATTGATATTTTAAAGCCTCTATGCTTGGTTTTGTAGCTTTGCAAGTTTCTTGGAAGTAATTAGTGCAAAGCATACCATGAATTTTTGAGATTCATCACAGTGTTCAATGTTCAATCTGTGTTCAAATGTTTGCTTCATTTTCATATTTGTGTAGTTTTTTGCTAACACGTTTCTAGTTGTATGCAAGGAATTCGTTCTTTGTTAAGCACTCCTTGCATCAGATTACACGTTTGTTATGTGTTTATGATAAATGCATTCGAATTCATCCTCTGTTAGATGCTCCATTTCAGTTATCAACCTTTACTGTTGCATCTACTAAAGGTGTTGCAGGAAATTCATCCACAGATAGGTGCCTCTTGTCTCATTGGGATTCTTCTCATTTCCCCTTGCCATTTCTCAAAGATATTATGTTGAATATTAACACCTATTTTGCGTCAGACTGTGAAGGTGATGACTGGTCATTATTTGTTGTAAGTCCTTGAATTTTTTAGGTTTTGAATCCATTTCTCAATGGTGCATTCTGTTTGTCTGTATTACACTCTTTAAAACCTCAATAGCCATTCCCCTAAGAAATCTATCCTTATGAATGCTTGTTTAAATCCAAATGTATATGTGAATGACCATGTGACAAAGAGAGAGCCCTGTCCAACAGTATAAGCTAGAATACAGTCTAAATTTTGGTTTGAAATGGTTATCCCAGTTATTTCCTACCACAACCATAGGAAAATTATTGGGTGATAACAAGAGTTACACATTAAGTGGCTACACCAAGAGGCACACTAATCCAACTTATTAGGGCACACTAGGTGAGAGGAACTTCAATCCTCAAATAAAAATTAATCTCAAGGTAAATAAAATCAAGGAGTAACATAACACGTGAGGGTATATAACCAAGAGGGCCCATCAAGTACATAAGAATGGTGTACAACATCAACATAGGATCAACACACATAGGTAAACACTTTTTCACAACCTCTTTCTCGTAACATCATGGTTCCTCATAATCTCTTTCATGGCATCGGTCATCCAATTGTTTTTATTTTAATAATTATTTTATAAGTTCAACATACTAAAAATAATAATAATGTGCAAACCATAGTCTAGGAACTTTGTGCCACTATGTCCAAATAATAATATGTCTAGGGGATAAACTAGAGGGTATTACAACCATCCCCCCTTAAACCATGCATCGTCCTCGATGCATACACATACATGCTGCAAAATCTCAAAACAAATGAGGGCATGCGTCCCTCATCACATCTTCCAATTCCCAAGTCACATCCTTAGGAGTATAGTGGCACCATTGAACCTTAACCTTATGGATTGTCTATTCCTGAGAAAATTTTTCTTCTTGCATATAATGACAATAGTCTCTACTAGAAAGTCTCATTCTGGATTTACCTAGTCATATAAAATTTATATATTTACAAAACATAATCATCATCATGTATACTTGTCGACATGAAACCATATATATACCAACATGCTAACAAGGATCATATGTTAGTATCAAAATAATCTAAGCAACAATCTATCATAACATATGCATCATCATCTAATGTAAAACAAAAGTATCTACTCTACAATTTACCTGTATCATAATTTAGTCATTAATATGCCTAGGATCATGTATATACTTTTTCAACAAAGAGAAATGAAACACATTATGCACTTTTATGCTAGGAGGCAAAGCTAGTTCATAAGAAACTGGTCCTATCTTTTCCAAAATCTCAAGGGGACTACAATATTTA
This sequence comes from Pseudotsuga menziesii, assembly GCA_001517045.1. Lineage (NCBI taxonomy): Eukaryota > Viridiplantae > Streptophyta > Pinopsida > Pinales > Pinaceae > Pseudotsuga > Pseudotsuga menziesii. Next base: position 395,685 of record LPNX010750906.1, read on the forward strand.
GCTTCGAGTTTAGACACAAGTACTCTTTTTTGGTTTCACTTTCAAAAACACATGATCCCCAACCTGAAATTATTTGTCCATCATATTCTGACTACATAAATTTTTTGTCTATCCCGTGTTGTTTTCAAATTCTGTTTAATTTTGACCATCTAATCTTCCATTTCCTTTAATAATTTTGGCCCAATGATAACCATGTTTATTAGATTGTTCGAACTAATAGGTGTGTTGCATTTTATTCAAGACATTCCTTCAAAAGGACTTACTTTCAAACAAGAGTGATAACCATTATTATAAGCAAATTCCAAAAGATGCAAATAATTTTCCCATTTAGTAGGCTGATCCATTACATACATTATTAACATGTCTTTAATAACCCGATTAACCCTTTCTGTCTGTCAATGTGAAGTACTCATATTCAAATATGTTACAAAACCTTTAAACAGACCATTCCAAAAATGACCTGTGAATTTTGAATCCCTGTCTGATGCTTTCAGAATACCATGCTCTAGTTACCTCTTTCATATAAATATATGCTATTTTAGTTGCTTTATGTGTAGTCCTAACTGGTATAATTTGAGTTGCTTTAGTCAATCTGTCTACCACTACCATAATAGCATTATGTTGTGACCTTGTCTTAGGTAATTTCATTATAAAATCCATATGGATTACATCCCATTTCCCTTCTGGTATCTGTAAAGGTTGTAACAAACATGCAGGGTGTCTATGTTCAAATTTTACTTTCTGACATTCTAAGCATCTAGCTATGCAATCTACAATTTCCTTTTTCATTCCTGGCTAGTAATAATCCTTCTTAAATTTTGCTACTGTCTTTTGATAACGATAGTGACTTGCATACGGTACATCATGTATTTCTTTTAAAACCAATTTCTTTACGTTTTATGAGTTAGGAATTTGGACCTTTTTATTATACTTAAGTATTCCATCTTCCAATTTATAGTATTCAAACTTATGTGTTGTCCCCTATCGTTGCAAATCTGCTTTTATTTATTGAAATAATTCATCTAGTATGTTTTCCTCTTTTATTCTATCATTTAAATATGAATTACTAGTACTAATACCTATGTGTATCACATGCATTTTCGTACGGAGTGCATCCACCACTTATTTAATTTCCCTTTAATATGTTTAATGTAAAAATTGTATTCACATAGTAGTTCCATCCATCTTCTTTGTCTTGCATTTAAATTAGGTTGTTCGAACAAGTATTTTAGTCCATGGTGATGAGTTCTTAATTCAATTTTCTTTCCCATTAAGTAGTGTCTCCATATAATTAAAGCATGTACTACTACTACTAATTCCAAGTCATGTGTAGTATAACTTTGTCCGTATTCCTTTAAATTCTTAGAATCTTAACAAATAAACAATCCATTCTAAGTTAACACACCACTTATACCCTGCAGACATGCATTTGTACATACCACACAATTTTCATTTGGATTCACAATGTTGATCAAAATCTGTGCATTAGTAAGCATATCTTTAAGATTTTGAAAACTTGTTTCACATTTAAATGTTCAGTCAAACTTTATACCTTTCTTTTGTAAAGAATTTATCGGATATGCAAACTTTTAAAACCCTTCTATAAACCTACGATAGTAACCTGCTAATCCCATAAAATATGTAACTTCTTACACATTCTTAGGTGCTGGCCAATTCATAATTGCTTCTATCTTTTCGGGGTTAACTGATATTCCTTCTTTTGATACAATGTGTCCTAAGTAGTGAATCTTGTTCTAATAAAAAGATCACTTACTTAACTTAGCATAAATTTGATTCTCTCTGAGCACCTGCATTACTAGTCTCAAGTGTTCTTCATGTTCTTTCATTATCTTAGAGTAAACTAGTATGTCATCCAAGAAAACTATCACAAACTTGTCCAAATATTTCCAAAAAATCCCATTCATTAAGCACATAAAGGTAGCTGGTGCATTCATCAAACCAAATGGAACCACTGTAAACTCATAGTGACCATATATTGTTTCTAAAAGTTGTCTTACTAGTGTCCTCTTCGTTAATTATTACCTAATGATAACCCGACCTGATATCTATCTTTGAAAACACTGTGGCATCCCTTAACTGATCAAATAAGTCAACAATTCTCAGTAAAGAATACTTGTTCTTGATAGTTTCTTTATTTAACTGCATGTAATCTATGCAAAGTCTCAAGGTACCATCTTTTTTTCTTACAAAAAAAACCAATGCTCCCCAAGGTGAAGCACTAGGCCTAATATAACCTTTCTTTAATAACTCCTCTAACTACATCTGCAACTCTTTCAATTCAAGCGTGCTCATCCTACAAGGGACTTTAGATGAAGGAACCATACTGGGCACTGAATCAATAGTAATCTCTATATATCTTCAAGGAGGCATTCTGGGTATCTCTTGAATTAGATATGAAAATTCCTATAATACCGGGTAGTCCTAATACTAAGGTTCCTTTTCCTTGGATTCTTCTAGGTGATCGCGATAAATCTGACACCCCTTTCTAAAACACTTCTTTAATTGTAAGGCTGTAAATTGTCTTAAATATATCGGTCTATGTATCCCTTAAACTATTACTCTATTTCCTTCCTCATCTAGACATGTGTAAGTCTTATTGTAACAATCCGAGATAGAAGGGTGTGTAGTCAACCAGTCCATACCAATCAAAACATCATGGAGCCTAAAGGAATAACATTCAAATCTTCTAAAGTATTTAAACTATTCATTTCCAAAGGACACCATCTTACTATTTCTATGACTTTTCTTTTAGTTCTAGTTGCTAATGGTATAAGGTCTGCTACCTCAAGGTTATTTTTCGTAATAGAATAATTCAAAACTACACCAGGTGCAACATAACTGTTACTAGATCCCGAATAAATTAAAATAGACACAGTTTTATTACCAATCTTACCTGCCACTTCTATCATGTGAGACTGATGATATTCCTTCCTACCTTCCAAAGTTGCATAAATCCCCCGAGTCTTACCAACATCACCTACTATTTATTTCTGAATGTTGTGAGTGTTTTCTCCATTCTTATGTGCACAATACGTTGCATAATTATTCTCATTACAATTCCAACACGTAATGTCCCTACTTGAAATTTTGGAGAAAATTACAAATTGGGAAAAATTCGAGCTTAACTAGTCATGACTCTAGAGGGTTCAAACTTTCACCAAATGCCCCCGAATTTGAAATAAAAGGATAGGGTGAGTATTATAAAATTCCCACATGACCTATGAATACTTTTTATCTAAATTTAAGGTCTTGAAAAGTGCTTTGGGGCTAGGGATAAATAATGCAATTTTACATAGGAAATTGTGGTCAAATTCCCCCAAGGGTGAAGGTAAAATTGGATTCCCAACTCAAGTACGACCCTCCCAAATTTGTGAGAAGAGGATGGGGAACAATATTAGACATAATGGTATTTCATTACATATGGTTTTTAGTTCTGAAAACTGGTTATAGAGTTCCACATTCATTTGATGACTTTAAGTGAAATTGCTTATGGGGAAATTGCATAACTAGCTCGATTTTGACATATGAAAGGTAGAGTTAAAGGTTCAGATAAGGATGTGAAATATAGGTATCGTATATAGAATAAAAATTACTTCCAAAAAAATATTAAACACCATATAAATCCCTTTATACAAGTTTGGTATACAACTCATTCAGTATGGGAGTCAAATACATGAAAACTAGTGAATTAGTAGCATGGAATTGCAAGAGTTTCACATATGGATTTCTTGGATTTCAACCCACAGAGAATAGGGACATGAAATTAAAGAGTAACAAATAATATATAGCTTTCAAAAAAGCATCAAAATCAGAGAATAACCCTCATACAAATATTATATAAAACTACTTCAGGATTGAAGCCAAAATCCATGAAAACTAGTGATACAATGGCATGAGTGCAAGATTTTCACACATGAGTTTCTTGGATTTAGAGCTGCATAGAATATGGGAATGGAAGTATATATAATTAAATAATATATGGCCTCCCAAAAATCATCAAACTCATAGGAATGTCCTCATACAAATATGATATAAAGCTAGTTCAATATTGAATCCAAATCCATGAAAACTAGTTATTCAAGAGCATGGGAATGCGAGCCTCTAACATATGTATTATTGATATTTAGACTTAAATAGAATATGGAAATTATATTAAAGATCCATACATCATATTTCACAGCTTAGGCACCAAATATACTCAGCAAAGCGTAAGCACCACTCCAACAAGTGCGCCCTCAACATGAGAGTGTGGAGGAATGGAGAAGAAGGAATGAGAGAATAGGGGAATAGATGAGAACTTGAATGTATGTTAATTTAAACTACAAATAAAAATAATTCATTAATATACAATTAGAGTTATGAATGGCCTCTCCATCAAACAACTTGGAAAGGAATCCAACTCCCTCGAAATTGGTTCACAAGCAGGGAGAGTGAACACTCACAGTGCAATGGAAAAGAAAAAGCTATCCAAAATGCTAGAACTGAATCAAGAAATGATAAAAATATATTCTCATTCCTCATGAAATACCTTTATTAACTTCATGAGGCCTCCTAAGGTCGAATTTCCCTCCATGGGATTCCTCCAACTCATCTTAGTGGTTTAGTAACTCTCATTACACTTTTCTTCCTCTTCATGCTCCAATTCTTTCCCTAATTCAGATGGATTCCTCTAACTCCAAAGAATATCACCCCATGTCCCTTATGTATGCTTCCATTATGGTTTCTCATTGGGGAAACAAGATTTTTTATCGGATTGATTGATCTTGGTTGGCCTTTCACCCCTAACCACAAGTCATCCTCACATTTTTCCACATACGTGGGTTCTGTCGACCTTTTGATGGATATTTTTAGCCCTGTCATGTCATAATTTTCATATGTCTTCAATCATGTCTGAATTTGTCATACTTGTCATAGAATCTTTCATCATTTGTTGTCATAGAGTGCATGGAATCTCCTTCCAAGCAGTGTTATCAGAACCGGCCCGGAACCGGCAAAACCGGTCGGTCTGACCGGTTCACAGGGTCAGCCGGTCCAGTTTCTTAAAAAAATTTGCAAAACCGGAAAAAAGTCCAAACCAGCCTCTGAACCGGCCGGTTCCGTACGGAACCGGCCGGTTCAGAGGCAGCCGTACGGCCGCGAGCTGGGGACCACGTTTTTTTAAATTTTTAAAAAAAAAAACAAAAAAACACCTAAACAACTACACCTAACCTAACCCTAAGCCTATCCTAACACTATTTAAAGACCCCCCCACCCCCTACATTTCTCACACTATTCATTGCAATCAGTTTGGCAATCTTGAGAGCACAGTTCATTGGGCAGTTGTGTGGTCTTTTGCAGCTGAGTTTTACCGGTGGTTTCCAAGAACTTCTTGGGCATAGTCAAGTGTGTATTGCAGCAAGGATTTGGAGGAGATTAGAAGCATCATATTTTGCAGCACGTTTGGAGCTATTACGTGGACTGTTTTGGAGGTTATTGAAGGCTTTTGTGCAGAATTTGTGGACTGTTATCACGGACCAGCATCCTCTTTTTCTCTTGGCATCTTTTCTTCATTTCTTCTTCTCTCTCAAAGGTATATCAAGTCACAGCTTTTCTCTTTAGATTTTGTTTTCCTTAGTTAAGAAGTTATTAATAAATTATAGGGTTTTATTTCCAGCTTTTGTTTGAACTTTGCCATGGCT
>LPNX010750906.1:402168-451145 GCA_001517045.1 Pseudotsuga menziesii
TTGTTGGGGGCAGTTTGGTGGGAGCTGCAGTGAATTGAAAAATTTTTCAATTCGAATATTGAGCCAGCCATGCAGTGCTTCGGGATGTGAACGCAATTGGAGTGTATTTGAGCGTATACACACCAAGAAACGAAACCGTTTGGAACACAAACGGTTGAATGATATGGTCTATGTCCAGTACAATCTTAGGTTGAGGCGTAACCAGTTGTTGAACAGGACACCAGCATCAGGAAACATAACCTTGGATGACTTTGATCCATCATCAGAGTGGGTTGTGGAGACTCAAGCACCAGTATTTGATAATGAAGACCTTTCTTGGTTGGATTTGGACCCACCTCCAGAGGTTCCATCTTCAGGGCCAGGGGAATCAAGTGGGGCTCAAAATCCCACTCCTGAAGAGGATGAAGAGGATGAGGATGACGATGAGGAGGACGATGATGAGTAGTAGACTACTAGACTCTAGTAGTACTAAGTAGTGGCTAGTAGGGTAGTGCCATATGATCACTTTATTGTTATTCATTAGTACTATGGTTTATTTTTGGATTGTAGGGTCCATTTAGAGCCTCTTTATTGATGTACTTTGGTTCAGAACCTCACAGATGTATTGCACTAGGTGCTATTTTGGATATTTGCACCCATATTTGCTATATATATGAGAAACTTTGCATATTTGTGTATTAATGGTTTGGATTCATATGTATGCACATGAATATATATGTTTTTTTACAAAATATGAATATTTTATGTATTTTTTAGTCAGTCAGTTTTTTACCCGGTTTTTTTTCCGGTTTCGGTCCGGTTCACATTTTGGGCTTCGCCGGTTCGATGACCGGTCCGGTTCTGATAACATTGCTTCCAAGTGGCACACCTTGTCTTCTAGTCTCTTCCTCTTCCATGGAAGTTACTCTCCTTTACCTATTTGAATTACTTGGCTCATTATATGATATTTGACACCAAATCACCCTCTAATAACGTTATATTGCCCATGTGTTTGAATTTGGATGAAGATCATGCCAAGTGTGTGGGGGAATCTAGTCATCCAAAGGCTCCATAAGCTTCCAAGTGTCTTTATGAAACCATGCTACCTTATTTTATTATCATTTATAATTTATGTGACCCATTTAAATGTGAATGTGGTAAACTAAAGTCCTTTTGGGTCCCATAGCCCCTTATTACAAAATTTACGTCACTATCTCAACCTAGGGAACTAGCAGGTTGGTGAACATTATTTGTTGGTAGTATTATTCAGAAATTATTTAATTGGGGACATGATATCCCCCCCACCTCTCAATATTTATTGTCCTCAAGCAATTTCAAACATGGATTTTGAATAACCGTATTTCCTTCCATGACTTTGCTTCAAACCTTAGTTGGAATTTGAGTAGTGGCACTCATGTACTACAATTGTGTGTTTCCAAAAGTAAATATATGTGGATATTTAAATATTTATATATCATTTGAAATCAACACTAAAACCAAAAGGATTAATAAAATCCATCAAAACAAAATTTTCACAAATAATCTTTAACTTCATCTTTTGAAAACCTTTTTTGAACTTTCAACTCTTTTTGCTTTTGTATAATTATTTGAAGTTGGTAATGATCTTCCAAACTTGAATTTCCAAGATTTTAAGAAAGTTTCAAATATAAACCACCATGCTTTTTGTTTCTCTACTCTGATTACAATCTCCTTCTCAAGTGGTGACTCAATATCCCCTACTACTTGTTGCCCCCATAATTGAAACCAAGCAATATCCGGATCCCATAGTTTGTATTGCATCCTTCCAAACATCATGCGTACAAAATATAGATCATTAAAGTACATAAGTACATCATACAATTGTACATCAAGAAGGTACCTCATCAAAGGATCATGAAAGTGCTTGTACATCAAAGTAAGTATATCATCATGTGGCCCATACACACAAGCATAAAGTATTATATCAAATATGCTCCAATGACATAGGTGAGGATCCCATGTCCTATAATGCTGCTCCAAAAGAATGTAAGATGAATCAAAATAATAATCAGCCATGTGTTCTTTCATCCAAGAAGTGAATGAATAACCTCCACCAAAATCTGAACCAAATAAGGAACAAAGAAAACATGAAGACTTCAATTGGCTCAAAGAAGTCTCATCAATACACCCATGAATATGTATATCATCATGAAATAAAAAAGGATGTTTCTGCCAATAATAATGTTCTTCAATCATATATCTTTTCACCCAAGTGTGAGATGAACTTCCTCCAACATCAAATGGACTAGGAAAGGAGCAAGGAAAATCATGAGTCTCCAAGTGACTCAAGTGAACATCATAGGTCCACCCATGTAGATGTGTATCATCATAATGTAACAAAGGATGCTGCTGCAAATGTAAAGAATATGATGATATAATAATTTCATCTTCAAAAGGAGAGATAGAAGTTTCATGCTCCTCATGTGGCACCATTAAAAAGAAAACTTTCACCCATACTTCATTAGGATGAATGCTGCAAAATGTGGAAGTGTAAGATGTAGGAGAAATAACCAACTCACCCAAAGGATTATAAAGTACAAAATTTTCATCATGTGAAGGATCCATAGGGGTGGGAACATGAATCTCCCTCAAAAGTGTGACACTTTCCTCATATGTTGGTTCCAAGGTAGTGGAATCATGCACTTCTTCAAAAAGTGTGTAACCATTTTCAATAGGAAACTCAAATTATTCTTCCATCACAAAAGGTGATTGGATCTCATCAAGCTCATATTCAAATACATCAAGAACCTACAATTTTCCATGTCTCTCATTATCCCTCATGTCATGAAAAACCTCCAAGCAATCTACCATGTGACAATATGAAACATAGGAGGAATAACAAGTATCTTGCAACCTTTCAAGAAGTTGCTCATTTTGAATTTTGACCTTATGAATATCCTCATTATTATTCAAGTATGCTTCATGTAACCATTCATTAGTCAACCAAATTGTCTCTATCAAAATCAAAGACATGAAATTACCTTCGATGTTACAGATTGCTCTTTGAATCTTCTCCATGTCTCCAATGAAGAAAATTTCCAACACGAATTTGACACCGATGATTTAGTGTCATTTATTATGCTAAGGGCCTCATGGATATTCCCTTCACTCATCTTCAAATACCATTTAATGAAGGATGGTTCACGGGAGTGAGCCTCCTCTTCTTTTTCCTTCTTGATTTGATCAAATTTTTGAAGCTCAAGTGGTGATGGGGAAGTTGATATTGGTTTTTCATTATCTGTCTCAAGTTATTCATCTTCATGCTTATGATAAATTTGTATTGCAACAACATTTTCAAATCTTATCTCTATGTCACCAACATAGAGTTGTGAGCACCCATAAGTAGGTACTCCTTCATAGTTCAATGACCCATCAATAGTTTCTCTTTGATTTGCAAAACCCCCATAAGTAAGGATTGTGTGCTTGTATTCACTTTCATATTCATATTATTCTCTGAAATCACATTGAGGTTATTGATGCTCCACTTCATGATTCTCTGTTTCTTCTTTTAATGGTGCATCTAGGCTCTTTTCACAAGTAGGTTGATTTTTTCTCATTTCATGCCCCTCCAAATTTGTGGATTGTTGATTGTCCCTTAATGATTTCAAATTTGAATTATTGTGCCTAAATCCATTCACCCAATAATCAAATTATTTAAAAGGAATGGTCTTATTTTTCTTTCTATTATGGGAACTAATACTACCCTCAGCTGCCAGCTTACCCCTAAGTTAACTAGCCATCAATTCGAACCCTTACATAAGATGCTTAGCCATATCATCAAAATATGACTTCAAGAGTTTCTTAAATTCATCCATATCATCCATAAATTAAATAGGTTTCAATAACATGCTCTGATACCAATGTAATGTACGTACTTGGAATTTTGGGGAAAATTACAAATTGGGCAAAATTCGAGCTTAACTAGTCATGACGCTATAGGGTTCCAACTTTCACCAAATGGTACATAATTTGAAATGAAAGGATAGGGAGAGTATTATAAAATTCCCACATTACCTATGAATAATTTTTATCTGAATTTGATCTCTTTCAAACTAGTTTGGGGCTAGGGAGAAACAATGCAATTTTACATAGGAAATTGTGGTCAAATTCCCCCAAGGGTGAAGGTAAAATTGGCTTCCCAACTCAAGTACGGACCTCAAAAATTTGTGATAAGAGCATGGGGAATGATATAATACATAATTTTCTGCCATTATACATTGTTATTAGTTCCAAAAACTGGTTATAGAGTTCCACATTCGTTTGATGACTTTCAGTGAAATTGCTTATGGGGAAATTGCATAACTAGCTCAATTTTGACATATGAAAGGTAGAGTTAAAGGTTAAGATCATGATGTTACATATAGGGACCATATAAATAATACAAATTTATTCCAAAATAGTATTAAACACCATAGAAATCCCTTCATGCAAGTCTGGTATACAACTCATTCAATGTGGGAGTCAAATACATGAAAACTAGTGAATTAGTAGCATGGAATTGCAAGAGTTTCACATATGGATATATTGGATTTATACCCACAGAGAATTGGTACATGAAATTAAAGAGTAACACATCATATATTAATTTCACAATAGCATCAAACTCAAAGAAGAACCCTCATACAAATCTGATATAAAACTATTTCAGGATTGAAGCGAAAATCCGTGAAAACTAGTGATACAATGGCATGAGAGTACAAGATTTTCACACATGAGTTTCTTGGATTTAAATAAGAATATAATAAGGGAATGGAAGTAAAAATAATTACATAATATATTTATTCCACAAAACCATAAAACTCATAGAAATGTCCTCATACAAATTTGATATAAAGATACTTCAATATTGAAGCCAAATCCATGAAAACTAGTTATTCAAGAGCATGTGAATGCGGGCCTCTAACATATGTATTCTTGATATTTAGACTTAAATATCATATGGAAATGATATTATGGAGACATACATCATATTTCACATCTTTTTCACCAAGTATACTCAGCAAAGCGCAAGCACCACTCCAACAAGTGCGCCCTCAACATGAGAGTGTGGGGGAATGGAGAAGAAGTAATGAGAGAAAATGGAATAGATGAGAATTTGAATGTATGGTACATCAAAATGAAAATAAAAATACTTAATTAATATCCAATGATATGTCTGAATTTCCTCTCCATCAACCAACTTGGAAAGGAATCCAACTCCCTCGAAACTGGTTCACAAGCGGGGAGAGTGAACACTCACAGTGCAATGGACAAGAAATATCTATCCAAAATGCCAAAAGAGAATTAAGAAATGATAAAAATATATTCTTATTCCTAATTAAATCCTTTTATTAACTTCATGATTTCTCCTAAGGTCTAATTTCCCTCCATGGGATTCCTTCAACTCATCTGAGTGGTTTAATAACTCTCATGACACTTGTCTTCCTCTTGATGCTCCAATTCTTTCCCCAATTTGAATGGCTACCTATAACTACCAAATTCAACCTATTTGTGGATATTTTCAGCCCTATCATGTTATAATTTTCATATGTCTACAATCAGGTATGAATTTGTCATACTTGTCATAGAATCTTTCATCATTTGTTGTCATAGAGTGCATGGAATCTCCTTCTAAGTGGCACACCTTGTCTTCTAGTCTCTTTGTCTTCCATGGGAGTTACTCTGCTTTACCTATTTGAATTAATTGGATCATTATATGATATTTAAAATCACATCACCCTCCAATAACGTTACATTACCCATGTGTTCAAATTTGGATGAAGACCATGCCAAGTATGTGGGGAAATCTAGTCATCCAAAGGCTTTACAAGATTCCAAGTGTCTTCATGAACCCATGCCACCTTATTTTCTTAGATTTTATCATTTATGTGACCTATTTAAATGTGAATATGGTAAACTAAAGTCATTTTGGGTCCCATATCCCCTTATTACAAAATTTATGTCGCCATCTCAACCTAGGGAACTAGTAGGTTGGTGGAACATTATTTGCAAGTAGTCTTATTTGGAAATTATTTAATTTGGGACATGACACAACATCTAACAATATGTCTCTTATCTGAATCTGGTTTCTTATGAAAATTACCACTTATGTTGACAGGAGGCTTGGTTCCCTTTTGTATTTTCTCTCATATAACACTCTTCTTATCCTTCAAGTCCATATGTTCCTGATTCTTATCCAACTTATACAATTTTTTTTTCCTTCATGATTACTTCTTTAAGGGTATTGGGCATATCATATTGAATCTTATCCCTGTAAAAGTTGGCATTCCACTTAGAAATATCTGAATCTTAACTTTATCGTCTTTTATATAGTCGTCATAAGTTAACTGTTCAAGAAATCACTTCTCGTATGCATCCATAATTAAATTTCCCAACTTAAGTTCAAATAATTATTCCATCTTATTATCATAGTATTTCTCTGGAAGGTATTCTTGTTGAAAATAATTTTTAAACTTTTCCCAAGTGATATTTTATTCATCAATATATTTCAATTTAACCAAATTTTCCCACCAAAGAGAGGCTCTTCCCTGCAAATGATAGATACATATTCTTTCTTCCATGGTTGATGGATAATTATGCAATTAGAAAAAAAATTGGACCCCTACTAACCATGTTTCTGCTTCTTCACCCTGTTTAAATTCACCATCAAAGGTTGGAGGCTTAATATTTATTAATTCTCCCATCAACTAATCGTGTTCATACCTTCTCCTTCTACTATTACAGTCATTTGAAAATACAGCTTGACTAGTCTCAGTAATTCTATCTCTTTTTCTCAAGGGAGGTGTATGGTAACTATCCGGTGGAAAGTCCATCCTAGAGTAAGTTTTCCTACGTTTGCTTTCTTTCTTGTCTTGGATATTCTTGGTGAATGATCCTTTCATTAACCGAATCTTTCAAGTTAAGGGATGAACTACTCCTCCTCCTTCCTATATACTCCTCTTTAGGGCCATAAAGGGTTGTATGTTTAACTTCCATCCTCTATTGTTTTTCTCTGTAGGGTCTTCTTGTGTTAAATTATCTACTATGAGATGCAATGTGATCATTCTAAGTTTTGTTAAAATTCCATTATCAAATTTATTCATTTTCTCAAATAATAATTAATTTTCTACTTAAGAAAAAACAAAGCATACTATACTAGTCTTCAATTTTTTGAAACAATTAACTAAGAAAAATGCATAAAGGATATAATTATTTTCAAACATCTTCTAATTATTCAAAATAAAAAATATTTTTTCATATTTCACAAATATAGTATCACTTTCATAATTACTTTTCATATAGGCAACATTCAAATTTTATTAAGGAAGTAAATTTAAAGTGACCAATAGGCCCAACAACTGCAATGTTGCAACCACAACTCTAATACCACTTGTAATTCCCCTTGGGAATATCAAAGGGTTTCAAGTACATTTCATTAGCTTTATAAGTCTAATTAGATAATTTTATCATATTGAATTAGTCAAATAAATATTTAATTTCATTTTTTGTGATTTAATTTCGATAAAATCCCTTTAATTACCAATAGATTAAAATAAATTCAATAGCTATTCCAACAAATGATCCAAGTGCTGGTAAAGTTTCTTAACATCATATAACATCATAAAACCTTTAATACAAGCCATATTAGATATGATAACCACTTCTAAAGGCTAATTATTCTTAATCACAATTAACTAGTAATTAAGGTGTTAATTACGACACAGTGCACAAATGACGACACTTATCACAATTCCAATTTTTTAACAAATAAGCACCAATTATAAATCCAAATGGATTAATAACATCTAATTACGTGTAAATATGTCATAATTACAAAAAATACAAAAATTAATCATGGTAATTATGAAAGAGAGTCCACAAGACTAATTAACTAGTTTTCCAATATAAGCATCTAGTCTTTCACAAAATCAACTTGTAACCATGCCATTAAACCCAAAATAAATCATACATACATTAAAAACATATTTAATAATGCACTACATCTAATCATATATTTTTTTCATATCATTCCAATTGCACATAAGGTGATCTTTTCCATCAATTCCAATGAAACTAGTTAACATTCACTGCAAGAAATTGAGTTTAAATAACTAGAGAAAAATGTAATGAATCCATAAGCAAAGGATAAAACATGATAAGTATCAACCTACAATATAATATCTTGTTACAAATACATCTTACAGCTGTAGCATTCCATTTTTACGAAAACAAGGATTTCAATCCACAACTAGTTATCAATTTTCGCTGCAATGTACCTAGATTCCAATTTAACCTTCCAAATGTCAAGTAAAGAGAGAAATATGACTAGTGTATAACACAAACAACATATAATGGTTAAAATATAGTCATACGGATGTATATTTCTTCCCATATACTTTCCGTTAAATAATTCACAAAACTAGCTAATTCTACTCATATGAATCGACAAGTAATTCTAAGAATCAGTAGAATAATTAAATCCAAAAATCATACAATCATTCAAATGAAATTAAAATTATAAATAAGATTTTTTATCAGTCATAAAATAGGTATATATCATTTTAACATTTTTTCAAACAATTCGTGTGCAAAGTAACAAATATACTCATAACAATTCTATTGAAGGAGCTAAAAATTGGAATTTGATCTAGAATTTTGGAAGAAATTTACCAAACACTATCAAGAATATTTACTCTCACATTATCATTCAAATTTATAGTGTATTTATCATACATAAGCATGAAAATAACACTCATGCATTTTTACAAACATTTCATGGTCTGCAAACTATGCTAACAATCCAATCGAAGAACTAGTTTTCGAATAAAAGGTAGAAGCATCAAAGATAAGTGTCTTAAACCATTCCGAGGCTACTGTACCATAAAAATACACATTATACAATTAAAAAGGGAATAAATATCAATTATGTATTATATGTTCCAAGTAATCATTTCCTCAAAAAAATTGTGCAGAAAATCCCAAACTAGTTTCCAATTCCTTCACAAAATTTACTTGCATAAATAGATTGAATTCCATGAGAAATTTGTCCCAAACATATCTCATATGTTTCATCAAATTTTTCATATCGATTCAGAACTGAGCATATGTTATCTTAAATGTTTATTAACTGAGTTTTTGTTCCAAGTCTACGTTTTCATATCTCAATTGTGTAACGTGTTTTGCATACACTATGTTTGATAGCATTTCCTTACCTGCAATTACATTGATTTTCACCTACGAATTCATATATGGAATATGTATCTCTAGGTTTATCTGCGCTAGATGATTTTTCTTTGAAGATTTAGTATTTTTTTCCCCGAACGAAAAACCCCAATCAAATGCGTGTTGAATAAGATTCAAATTTGTATCTAATCTATCCTTTGAATGATCGCTGCCAGCAATAGCTTCTTGTATTGATTTCTAAACTGTTCCTTTGAAAGTTTAAAGTTCAAATGTTACATGTTAGTATTATCACCAGATTTCATTATTGAGGAAAATTTGTGAAGGAATTTCTGCAATCCGCAATCTGCATTGCGGAAGCGAAGTTGCAGAAAAGAATTTTGTAATGAAAATAAGTACCTTCTGCAACCCGCAACCCACATTGCGAAGCAGAATTGGGGAAAGGAAATTTGTAACAGAAATAAGTACCTTCCGCAACACGCAACCCGCATTGTGGAAGCGGAATTGTGGAAAGGAAATTTGTAATGGAAATAAGTAACTTCCGCAAACTGCAATCCCCATTGTAGATGCAGAATTATAGAAAGGAAATTCGTAACGGAAATAAGTACCTTCCGCAACCCGCAATACGCATTGCAAAAAGGAAATTTGTAATGGAAATAAGTACCTTCCGCAACCCCCAGTCTGCATTGTGGAAGCGGAATTGGGAAAGGAAATTTGTAATGAAAATAAGTAACTTCCGCAACCCACAATCCGCATTGCGAAAAGGGAGTTGCGGAACGACCCTTGTGGAGAGTCCGTTGCGGAAGGTCTCTTGTGGAAAGTCTTTTTAAAATTAATATTTTTCAAACTAGTTAAAAATGTTAGGGTAAAACCTTGAAGATTTTTTCTTCTTTTGTATTGTCGTTGTGTTGATTGTGTGGTAGAGAATGGGAAAGGGTTTATGACTCGTGGTAATTAGGTTATATCAAAAAAAAAATATTATACTTTTAGAGGTGGTTATATGGGTATGTTACATGTGGGTATTTCACATACAATATCAGAGCACAGGTTCAGCCCTATCGCCTTTTGGGAACATCTTGTTTCCATTAAAATTTTGTTGAAAGGTTTTTCTAACAAATAGATATTGGAATGTTTTGTATACTTGTGAAATTTGCTTTCTAGGACACATAATGACTTCACAGAATGAAAATGAGGATCAACCTGAAGACAATGAGTGGGTACCACAGACCATGGAACCAGGAGTAGAACATTAAAAAAAAAGTAAAGTACCGGAAACTATGAGGAATCTGATCGTTGAGATACAGAGTTATAAAGATGACAATGAAAAATTGAAAAAATCCCAAGAAAAACAACAAGAAATCAATGAGATTTTACTGCAGAGTTTACATGAATGAAATAACAACAAAGAACAATGAATTGAGACTAGGAGGGACCCAAAAAGGGGAGGTAAGTGTAGAAAGAAAGGGTATTCATCCAATGAGATACATAAATCTGAAAATCAAGTCAAAACTAGCAGGAAAAAAAGTTATATCACCTGGAAGGTGAATTTAAAAAAATTAAACCCACCGGTTTCAACGGGGAATCAAATACTAGGGAAGAAGTCGAAGCATGGTTGCTAGACATTAAGAAGTATTTCTAGATCTACAACTACTCCAACAACATGAAGGTGCGGATGGCGGTTTACAATATGAAGGGAAAAGAGAGTATTTGGTGGCAGGACCTCAAAATTTCACATGGGCTCAAGGAGAAGAATCTAGAATGGGCAGAGTTCAAGAAACTATTCAAAAAATAGTACCTTTCTGAAAGTTATTATGAGAGAAAAACAAAATAATTTTACGAGTTAAGACTTGGCCAAATGACCATGGAAGACCTCCTAAATAAGTTTCTAGACTTGCTACGATTTGTACCTTATATCAAAGAAGAAAAGGTAAAAGTACAAAGGTTCCTGAGTTGTTTGCCGCAAGCATATAAGGACCGGATTGAATTTGACAATCCAAATACTTTGGATGAGGTACTAATAAAAGAAAGGTTATGTTTTGAGCAATATAAATAGCAGAATGATCTCTCCAAAACATGGAAGGACAAGAAGCAAGATAAATCTAACCAGTGAAAGAAGGGATTCCAACCACGACCTTTCAGAAATATGCCAAGGAAACTACTACATCAAAAATGAACAGTCTAAACCCAATAATCTGTGGGTGAAAGGGACTAGTGGGACACCAAAGGAACCTCTAAAATTCTAGGATTGTGGAGAACCCCACCTATGAAGGAATTACCCATGTTTCAATGGGTCAAGGGGAATGTTGCATAACATCCAAGAAGCATCTACGGTTGGGGAAATTGGAAAGAATTACCACTGAATTCATGCAGCTCTAGAGGATTGGTAGGTAGATCATCAATCTGCAATACTAGAAATCAAAGGTACTATTGCTAACCTCCCTCTTGCTATATTAATTGATCCAGGAGCCACTTTAAGCTACATCAATCCAAAAATGATGGACCTCTGTCAACTCACTAAGGTAAGACATGCAAATCACTGGTTAGTTCAGCTAGCTACGAGAGCCAAAAGAAAGGTAACTGATTTTATTGCTGATTATGAAGTCAAATTGCAAGATCATAAAACCAAAACTTACTTGAATGTTTTACCTCTAGGATCGTATGGTATGATAATTGGCATGGATTGGCTAGAAAAAAATAAAGTAGTGTTGAATTGTTTTTCAAAAGCTTTTACTTATATTGCAGAAGATCAGATCCTCAGAACAGTAAGTGGCATACTAAAACTGATTTCTGTAAGACAGATTTCTGCTATACATCTGAAGAAGTGTATGAGAAAAGGCTGCAAACTCTATGCAGTTAGGGTCGTCGACCTACTTCTTAACGAAAATTAGACATCTATAAACGAACATCCTATCTTAGGTGAATTCTCGGATGTATTTCCAGAGGAAATACCAGGATTAGCCCCTCAACGAGAAATTGATTTCTTCATTGAACTTATGCCCGGATCCGCACCAATATCAAAAATACCTTACAAAATGAGTATTACAGAGTTAACTGAACTAAAAATTCAAAGACTAGAGTTGTTAGATAAAGGTTACATAACGCCTAGTGTGTCGCCCTGGGGCACACCAGTTCTGTTTGTTAAGAAAAAGGATGGGACCTTAAGACTTTGTATTGACTATAGATGGTTAAACAAAGTAACCATAAAGAATAAGTATCCTCTACCCCGAATTAATGATCTATTTGATCAAGTAGGGGGAGCTAAAGTTTTCTCCAAGTTGGATCTACAATCTGGCTACCACCAGATCTGAATTAAGAATGGGGACATAAATAAAACAACCTTCAGAGGTCGTTATGGACACTATGAGTTCGTAGTGATCCCCTTCGGTTTAACAAATGCTCCCGTCACATCTATGTGCCTAATGAATGGTATTTTTAACAAGTATTTAGATCAGTTTGTGTTAATCTTCATTGATGATATCCTAATTTATTCTAAAACAGAAGAGGAACATCAACAACATCTAAGGATTGCGGTACAAAGTTTAAGAGAGCATCAACTTTATGCCAAGTTAGAAAAGTGTGAGTTTTTCAAAACTGAAACTCAGTATTTAGGCCATGTTATCTCGAAGGATGGTACTGCGGTAGACCCTTGAAAATTCAAGGCAATATCCAACTAGTAAGTACCCAAAGATGTAGCTGATATTCGTTCCTTCATGGGACTTACTAGCTATTACCGTAGGTTTATTGAAGGGTTCTATAAAATTGCCCATCCTATTACCTCCTTGCAAAAAAAAGGGTGTAAAGTTTGTTTGGTCGTCAAAGTGTCAAGAAAGTTTTGACAAAATCAAGGAGTTATTAACCAAAACACCTATCCTAAGAGTAGCAGACCCTTATAAAGACTACATGGTCTGTACAGATGCTAGTAAAGAGGGAATAGGAGGATTGTTGTCTCATGATGGACATGTAGTATGCAATGAATCCTGTAAGCTAAAAGAACATGAATGTAATTATGTAGTTCATGACATGGAACTAATGGTTGTTGTACATGCATTGAAAATGTGGCACCATTACTTGTTGATGTATTTGTAACTTCAGAATGCATTCACTTGTATATTTCATATATTTTATTTTATGGTCCATGATGTTCCTATCGGGAGATTCATTAATGTAATCAAGTCATGTAAAGTCCTAGAGATTAACCCTCCTTTGTAAGTTGGCGGTAAAGTCCCCACAGTTGTGGGGCACTAGAGTTATTAGAATCTCCTAGAGAAGTTGGCCCTGATAAGTTATTGTCAAGTCGAAAACTAGTATAATTAGAGAGTGAGCCTCTCTATTTGACACACACACTCAACCAGCTATAATGCATAGGTGAGAGAGGAGGATCTCACACAAGTGAGAGAAAGAACAGCTGTTGGAGATCATCTTTTTGTCTTTGGGTTTTACTGCTGCCATTGTTGCTCATTCTATCTCTAAGGAAGTTGTGGGGTTTTCTCCTTTATGGTTTCATCGAGGAAAATCGTTGTGTCTAATGTCTCTTGTGATTGATTGTTGTTCATGTTATTATCTCAGATAAGATCCTAAGATCATATTGCTTAATTGATAAAAATCTAACATGGTATCAGAGCTAACCTGAGAATAAGACACTGTGTAGATGCAGAAGCTATGGATTCTTACTTTTTGGGTCTCTCTCCACAGATCATCAGCAAAAGGAGGCTAGGCTAACTATCCATTGAAGGGTGCATCTTTCTATCGAAGCAGAAATTGATTTCGGGCATTTTTAGTCACTGCTTCGGGAAATTAGGGATTTTTACAGAAGAGGAATTTTTTTAGTGATCCCAGCATAGGATTTATATCCTCATCAAAATCAAAGTTTAGATACCAAGGTTTAATTTTTTGGTTGATTAAAACTTTGGGAAAGTTAAACCCTAGTTTGACCTCAGGCCTAAAAAAACCCTAAAATACTAAAAGGGGTAGTTTTGGTACATTCATTATATCTCAAGATTGAAGAAGGCTCAAGAGCCAACCTTCTCACAGGCTGAAGATAAAATCCTAATGTACCCTGTGTAAAACGTTTAGCCTTAGATTCCCTATATTCTGGGAGATATGATTCCTCCAAATCAGGCTTCCAGCCTCTTCCAGGATTCATCCCTAAACATGACACCTCGGTATAATTGCTATAGCTCAGGATACGAAGGTCCAAATGAAATTTTGCAAGATTTACCAGATACGAAATGGACTATACTTTCTGTGGTAAAAGTTTCAAACCCCGAAGGTGAAACAGTGACATGTGGAAGTCCGTACAAGTTTTCTATGATGAACAGTCTTAAAATAAGTCACCTTGGGAAAAATATCGTAATTCCCAATTGGTGAAACCAATTCTTCTCAAAACTATGGTGTTGGAAAGAGGGCATACGAGTACACCTCAGTACAAAATTTTAGACATAGAGGAGCATTAATTTAGGAGATACCGTAGAAACAATATCAGGCATTTATGTAGAGGAAATTGGAAAACTAGGGCTTCCTGTTTTGGGAGCTTCGCTCCACTGTTTTCAGAAAAGGAGTACATTGGATAGATCTCCTTAAAGAGGCCCATATTTCTATCCAATCAGATCTGAAAGATTCCAAGTTTTTAAAATTAGGGTTTCTCTGACAACCCCTAGATCATGCAGATCCTGAACTAGGACACACACCTCAAATCGGTAAGATCTAATCTTTTTCTATTTACATTTGAGGTTCTCATTTAAAAATGACCTATCACACCAGCTTGATGACACGCTTGGTGAAGCTGATAACTTCCAAGCATGGAAGTATAGCATTTCACTGGCTCTTGAAGAAAATGAATTGGACACCTACATAAGTGGAGAGGTTATAGTTTCAGATGGAGATGAGGCTAAAGCCTTACACAAGAAGAACTTGGTCAAGGCCAAGAAGATCATTGTTGATTCAATCAAGGATCACCTTATACCACAAGTGTCTTCCCTAAAGACACCTAAAGAGATGTTTGATTCCTTGACCAAGCTATTTGAAGGGAAGAAAATAAATCGGAAGATGACTTTAAGAAACCATTTGAAGAATGTAAAGATCTAGAATGCAGAGACCATACAGTCATACTTTACAAGGGTCTCTCAAATCAAAGAAGAACTTGAAGTAGTGGATGAATAAGTAAGGAATGAAGAAATTGTGAAAACCACCTTGAATGGCCTCCTGGGATCATGGTATTCATTCATTCAAGGAATGTGTGCCAAAAGGAAGTGATTACCTTCAGCAGACTCTGGGAAGAGTGCACACAAGAAGAAGCTTGACTCATAATAAGAGAAGAGAAGATGGGAGAAACTGAAGATCAAGTGCTCAAGATTCAAAGAAGATCCATCAAGAGATGAGGAATATGAAGAACCTCTTATCCATATTAGCATTTGGATAAGAAATGATGATGTTATGAAAGAAGAGGATGATAAAGATGAAGGCTCAAGAAGGAGTTTACCTGCAAAAAAAATAAAAGATAAGTATTCAATTGTCATTTCATGATATTGTTTTGTTATGCATTTTTTTTATATTCAGTTGATGTGTTATGCATGATAGAATGTTTGCATTAATGACACTATACTACTAATATGCAAGTGATGGGTAAGTAGCTCATGGTGCTATACAACTCTCCATTGCTACTTATCTAGAATGAAACCTCTTTGCTGACATATTGGATTAGTGCACAATCTCAATGATGTCATGGTAGAGATGGAAGGCATATAGAAAGTTTCCGTGAGATATGGATGAATGTTGTATTGGATAAAATAGTTGCATGATTATATGTTTATTCATAAGAATTTTCCATTATGAATATGTCCTATGAAATGTTTCTAACCATACAACTAATGCATTTGAATTGTAGGAAAGATCGCGTACAATCGCCTATAAGAAAAGAAGGACGAGACTTGTTCTGAAGAACAAGTGACGATAGTTCAAGAAATTATCCAAAATGAAGAATAGTATGATGAGACTTCAAGAGGCCTCAGACACACTCTAGTTATGTGACATTGTTGAGCGACATCATTGATGCAGAGCCTTCCAGCTATGAAGAAGTAGCCAAGAAGAAAGGGAAGGAGAGTACCAATTCAAGAAGAATGATGTCTAGGGTGCAGTATCGAGACCTAAAGGGAAGTCTGTAGCATCTTCCATATGGATATACAAGATTCAACATGTAGTAGATGGAAACATCGTAGGATACAAGGTAAGATTCGTAACACGAGGCTTCTCACGGAAAGAAGGCATATACTACAAAGAGACAATTGCAGCCACTAGAAGTTAAGACACATGATAGGTTGACTCATGTGTGCAAATTAAAGAAGGCATTGTACGAGCTCAGAAGACACCCATGACATAACACATACATGAAGAGCTTGAAGATCACCTAGAGTGATGAAGATCTTAACCTTTGCTACAAGGTTGAAGATGAAAGCCTATAGAGGATGACAAGCTCATAAATGGGTGTGAGAAGAATGTTTCTAAGGATAGAGGATCTTAGTATCCAGTGACCCTAGATGGATACATAGAATATTAGTTGCAGGAAGCTACTTTTCACTCTAGTATGGAATACATAGAGTATGAAAGGCAGAGGGAGAATGATGCTTTGCTTCAGAGGGAGTGACTGTAGGAGATCTTGAGGTTGAACATGCTACGACATGATGGACAACTTATAGATGGCTCTAGGATTTATTGAGAGTAAAGTGGATTCCAACCTTTACTTCAAGCTTGAAGGCGGAAGACCACTAATGCTCCTCTTATATGTCGATGACTTGTTTCTGACAGAAAATAGAAACTCATTAAAGTTGCAAGAAGGAGACTTGTTGTTGAGTTTGAGATGAAGGAATTAGATATGATGCACTACTTTGTAGGCATGGAGGTGTGGCAGAATGCGGATGGAATATCCCCGGGACAAGGGAAGTATGCAGTGGAGATCCTGAAGAGGTTCAGGATGATGGACTACAAGGCCATGACCACACCTATGGCATCGAACTTGAAGCTATTGAGTGATGCTTCATCAGATTCGGTTGATGTTGCAATGTATCGTTAGATGATTGGGTCCTTGATGTACATGACGAATACGAGACCAGACATTTTCTTTGATGTGAACACATTGAGCCAGTTCCTGACAGATTCGACACATGTTCACTTGATTGCTGCAAAGTATATTCTGAGGTACTTGAAGGGTACATTTGAGTATGGGCTCAAGTATGAGGCAAATTAGAATATTAACCTGGAAGGTTATGTGGATTCATATTGGGCAGGTAGTTCCATTGATAGGAAGAGAACTTCAAGTTGTTGCTTCAGTATGGGATCATGTGTGATCTATTGTTTTAGCAGGAATAAATCCTACATGGCACTGAGTACATCCGAAGCAGAGTATGTCGCAGCTTGTTCAGCTAGTTGTGAGGCGGTGTGGTTAAGGAAGCTACTATCTGATTTGTTTGATCTCTAGTTGGATGCTACTTGTATATATTGCAACAACCAGAGTTGTGTGAAGTTGTCGGAGAACCTGGTGTTCCATGACAAGTCGAAGCACATCGAGATCAAATATCACTATATGAGGGATATGGTGTAGAGAGGAGTAGTGAAGCTCTAGTATGTTGCGATGGGCGAGCAGATAGATGATGTGTTGACCAAACCATTAGCCAGAGTGAAGTTTGAGTACCCCAGGGAGAAGCTTGGTGTTCTCCAGATTGAGGTTCCCTCCAAGGGGAAGTGATGAGTTCGTGTGCCTTTCTAACATGGTTGTTGGATGTGTTCATCCCATGGTCAGATGTAAGTGCAGAGCCTTTCTGAGATGGTTGTTGGATGTGTTCCTCCCATGGTCAGATGTAAGTGCAGAGCCTTTCTGGCATGGTTGTTGGATGTGTTCCTCCCATGGTCAGATGTAAGTGCAGAGCCTTTCTGACATGGTTGTTGGATGTGTTCCTCCCATGGTAAGATGTAAGTGCAGAGCCTTTCTGACATGGTTGTTGGATGTGTTCCTCCCATGGTTAGATTTAAGTGTAGATCCTTTCTGACATGGTTGTTGGATGTGTTCCTCCCATGGTCAGATGTAAGTACAAAGCCTTTCTAACATGGTTGTTGGATGTGTTCCTCCCATGGTTAGATGTAAGTGCAGAGCCTTTCTGACATGGTTGTTGGATGTGTTCCTCCCATGATCAGATGTAAGTGCAGATCCTTTCTAATAGGGTCAGATATTAGTGATGGGCATTTTTGATAGGGTTAGATGTAAGTGTTGGGCATTTCCTTGGATGGTAGATATGATGCCAGAGGATGTAAGTGTTGGGCCTTTCCTCGGATGGTAGATACCATGCCAGAGGATGCAAGTGTTGGGCCTTTCCTTGGATGGTAGATACCATGCCAGAGGATGTAAGTGTTGGGCCTTTCCTCGGATGGTATATACCATGCCAGAGGATGAAAGTGTTGGGCCTTTCTGACTGGGTCAGTTGTAAGTGTTGGGCCTTTCTGACATGGTGACAGGCTGGGCCTCCCATGGTTAGATGTGATTGTTGGGATTTCCTTTCTGACATGGATGCTGTATTTGTTCCTCCCATGGTCAAATGTAAGTGTTGGGCGGGAATTTTTGACATGGATATTGGATTTGTTCCTCTCACAGTCAGATATAAGTGCTGAAGAAGATGAAGACCTACATGGAGGCTAGGCCTACAACTAGCATGAAAAAGGGTTGGCTCTATAGAACTTCCTGTGACGAGTAGAATTGAGAGATAGCACCATTTGATCAAGATAGCATAAGCAGTGATGATGATGATCTAGTGATGATCCATCTTTGATGATGATCCAAAGAAGAAGACTTGTGCTGATGAATTGTGTTAAGAGAATACCTTCCTAGTTAAGAGGGAGTGTTGATGTATTTGTAACTTCGGAATGTATTCACTTGTATATTTCATATATTGTATTTCATTGGTCCTCATTGTTCCTATCGGGAGATTCATTAATGTAATCAAGTCATGTAAAGTCATAGAGATTAACCCTCCTTTGTAAGTCAGGGGTAAAGTCCCCACAATTGTGGAGCACTAGGGTTATTAGACTCTCCTAGAGAAGTCGGACCTGGTAAGTTATTGTCAAGTCGAAAACTAGTATAAATAGAGAGTGAGCCTCTCTATTTGACACACACATTCAACCATCTATAGTGCATAGGTGAGAAAGGAGGAACTCACACAAGTGAGAGAGAGAACGGTTGTTGGAGATCATCTTTTTGTCTTTGGGTTTTACTGCTGCCATTGGTGCTCATTCTATCTCTGAGGAACTTGTGGGGTTTTCTCCTTTATGGTTTCCCTGAGGAAAATCTTTGTGTCTATTGTCTCTTGTGATTGATTGTTGTGCATGTTATTCTCTCAAATAAGATCCTAAGATCATATTGCTTAATTGATAAAAATATAACATTACTTACTTGGAAATAAATTCTTATTCCTAACTGATAATACCTGTGTGAAAAATTTATTTACGCAGTCGGGACTGAATGCCAGGCAAGCAAGGTGGATGGATTTCCTCAGCGAGTTTGATTTTGAGGTAAGGCATATTAAAGGTAAAGAAAATAAGGCTGCAGATGCACTTATCCAAAGAACTCACGAGGTCTATGAGATTATAATGAGTTATCCCAGGAGCGACCTCACGGATAAAATAAAAGCAGCAAGTACACAAGATGCTGAATATAGAAAGCTACTTGGTGAATTACAAAGTAGTGCGGTAAACTTAAAAGGGACCGTTTTTAATGTCGATCAAAAGGGTCTTATTTGGTTTAATGATAGATTGTATATACCTAATATTTTGGAAATAATTTTTTTTATTTTGAACGAGATGCATAAACTGCCTTTTGCAGGTCATCCCGGATACTAGAAAATGATAACTGCTCTCAGGAAGCAGTTCTTCTGGACAGGTTTAAAGTCTGATCTAGTTGATTATTTGTTTATATGTTTGGAGTTCCAATAGGTCAAAACAGAACATTGACATCCAGCTAGTTTGTTACAGCCTTTACCCATTTCCGAGTGGAAATGGGAAATTATACCTCTAGATTTTATCACCGGTTTTCCTAGAACACAGAAACAACATGATTCAATTCTCGTAGTGGTCGATAAATTAAGAAAGCCTGCACACTTCATTCCTGTGAAATCAACACATAAAGCCGTTGATATTGAAGGAATATTTTTAAAGGAGATATTTTGATTACATGGAGTGCCAAAGATGGTAATCTCAGATAGGGATGTCAAGTTCACATCAAATTTCTGGAAATTGTTATTTGTAGGTTTAGAAACCAGGATAAATTTGAGCACCAGTTACAATCCCTAAACAGATGGGAAAACAGAACATACAAACCAAGTTATTGAGGACATACTAAGGATGTACAACATGGAAAACCCCACTAATTGGGAAGACTACTTACATCTCGTGGAGTTCGCTAATGGCTATCAAGCCTCATCCAAAATGAGTTTGTTTGAAGTTCTGTTCGGGAAAAAGTGTACTAGCCCAATTAGTTGGGATAACCCCATGGACTATATACTAATCATACCAGATCTGTTACAAGACATGGAAATAACGGTTCGTAAAGTGCAGCAGAACTTGAATGTGGCACAAGACCGCCAAAAGAGCTATGTTGATTTAAAAAGAGAACATAAAGAGTTTTCTATTGGAGACCATGTATACCTACGGGTCAAACCTAAGAAGAGTTCTCTTAAGCTGGGAAACTACACCAAACTAGCTCCGTGTTTTTGTGGACCTTTCCAAATATTAGAAAGAGCCGGACCCGTAGCGTATAAACTGGCGTTGCTAGTTCATTTAAAGATTCATAATGTATTTCATGTTTCATTATTGAAAATGTATATCCATGATTCATCTCACATTATTGATTGGAATGTGGTACAGGTGGAACCAGAAGGAGAGTTCCAAGTGGAACCTATACGCAATCTGGACAAGAAAGACACAGTACTTCGGAACCGAGTCATCGCTCAGGTAAAGGTGCAATGGTGGCACTTTAGTCTTGAGGAAGCGACTTGGGAATTGGAAGAAGAAATGTGAATAAAGTATCCTAAATTATTCCTAGAATCTATGGAAGAAGACTAAAACACCGAGGACAATGTTTTCAATAAGGGGGCAAGGATGTAACATCCCCCAAAGTGCAAACTTTTAATTAAGAGTTTTTATTGATTTTATTGTTTAATAAAGTTGGCTAATGGAAAATATTCCAAGAAGTCCTAGAAGGACTGATGTAATAAACCGTATGATTTAAACTCTCATAAGAATAAAGTGGAACATCCAGGTTAAATGACGAGATCATGCATGAAACAATAGGGGACAAGTAAGGGTTAACTTCAGGGATGGTGAATTATGTGTCAGAAGTGCATTTATGGCACTAGACACCCCCTAGAAATCGGGGATTTGGTTAGCTCCAAAAATTCCATGAGGAATTGGCTGCCAATGAAAAGACCTAGGCAAAAATCTATAAAGGAAAGCATATGGGGAAGGCAAGATGTTGCTTAGTATGTTGGGAAGGACTCTTGTTGTGTGAGCACATTGTGTTAGGAAAGAATGTCCAGAAAAGAAATCTGAGATCTCAAACTGAGGTTAACTGTCCTTACTGCTGGCATGCATGGTTTAGCTCGGGGGTGACTAGGAACGCAGCAGCGCTGAACCTAATCTGTGGTTGGGAAGAATGTAGTTGTTCCCACTGCATTCGGACTTCAGAATTCCAGGTTTCTTTGGAGTTTTATTGTTATTTATTCTAAGCGATGTTTATTTGGATTTGAGCTTTTTGTTTCAAATCCTGCATTTTCGAATCTTATATGTTTATTGATCTGGATAGAAGCATTTGTTTCCAAATCCTTCTATTGCAATCTTAGATATGTATTGATTCATATCTAAGTATTTGTTATTTTAAATACTTATTGATTCATATCCGAGCATTTGTTATCTTAGATATTTATTGATTCATATCTGAGCTTATGTTATATTAAATTTTTATTAACTGAGTTTTTGTTCCAAGTCTGCGTTTTCAAATCTCGAGTGTGTAAATTGTTTTGCATACACTATGTTTGATAGCAATTCCTTACCTGCAATTACATTGATTTTCACCTACGAATTTATATCTGGAATATGTATCCCTAGGTTTATCTATGCTAGATGATTTTTCTTTGAAGATTTAGTATTTTTTTTGCCCCGAAGAAAAAACCATGATCAAATGCGTGTTGAATAAGATTCAAATCTGTATCTGATCTATCCTTTGAATGATAGCTTCCAGCAATAGATTCTTTTCATTCTGAACTGTTCCTTTGAAATTTTAAAGTTCAGATGTTACATCTTATTATTATCACCATATTTCATTATTGAGGAAAATTTGTGAAGGAATTTCTGCAATCTACAATCCGCATTGTGGAAGCGAAGTTGCGGAAAAGAATTTTGTAATGAAAATAAGTACCTTCTACAACCCGCAATCCGCATTGCGGAAAGGAAATTTGTAATGGAAATAAGTACCTTCTGCAACCCACAATCTGCATTGTGGAAGCAAAATTATGGAAAGGAAATTCATAATGGAAATAAGTACCTTCGCAACCCGCAATATCCATTGCGAAAAGGAAATTTGTAACGGAAATAAGTACCTTATGCAACCCACAATCCGCATTGGGGAAGCGGAATTTCGGAAAGTAAATTTGTAATGAAAATAAGTACCTTTCGCAACTCGCAATCCGCATTGCGGAAAGGGAGTTGTGGAAGGACCCTTGTGGAAGGTCTGTTGCAGACTCATCGTAATTAGTTTATATCAATTTTGTATTCTTATACTTTTAGAGGTGGTTATATGGGTATGTTACATGTGGGTATTTCACACGCGATCAAAGAATGAAATGGTGCAATGGTGAAGAGATGCGTCTGAGTGTGAGGGTATTTATTAACTGATTAATTGAAGGATAGAATTTGTCTCTGTGTGTACATTTTACAGATTCCAATGTGTGCATAACATACTAATAAAAATCAGTTCAGGGTGGCAAGGTGGCACTAAGGCAGACTATAAGTCTGCACAGGGTGTTGTAGCATCCTTGTATGTGCTAGCAGGAAGAAACCCATGGTGTTGTAGCATCATTTTCTGTGGTAGTAGGAAGAAACCTAGGGTGCTATAGCATCCTTGTCTGTGGTAGCAGGAAGAAACCTTGGGTGTTGTTGCATCCTTTCTGCAGAAGTAGATAAAGCAATTTTGTAGATTCATCTTATTAATGAGTTTGAATTGGTGGTTTGCTCTTTGAGGTTTCCACATTAAAATATGTGTCTTAACTTGTTTGTTTCATTGTTTTTTTTTGAAAAGAAAAAGATAATACTGATTCACCCCCCCTCTCAGTATTATAGAATAATTCAACAAATAGCAATATTATTATTATTCTTTTTTTATAAGATGGAACATCTCTTGGGAAACCCTCACGTACTTCCCCATTTTATTTAGGACGGTACCCAAGGTACACCATCGGCCCTGATTATGAAGCCTAACCTGGTGGAGACATCGAGTGAGGCCCTTGCATATCCACACGAGGATTTGACCCCGAGACCTTCTGCTTGCGTAAACAACTCTCAATCACTCGAGCTAACCCAACGAGATTTTTTTAATATGGAACATCGGTCGGGAAACCCTCAGGTACTTCCCCATTTTTTTTAGGATGGTACACAAGGCAAACTGTCGACCATGTTTATGAGGCCTAACCCGGTGGGGACATCAAGTGAGACCCCTGCATAGCCACCTGGGGATTTGATCTCGAGACCTTCTTCTAGCGTAAACAACTCTCAACCACTTGAGCTAACCCACGGAGATAATAGTAATATTAATTAATATTATAACTAATATATAATAATATTATATTTTAATTAATATTTTATAATAACTGTCAAAAATTGGGTCCAATAACTTTTAACTAATAGCATAACTAATATTAATATATAATTAATGCATAATAATAGATATTATTATAAATAATATATAATAGTAATTAATATTAAAACTAATATATTATAATAATACTATACACCATGAAAAGTTGGGTCAAATAACTTTTAATATGGAATTGCGTATTTAATTTTCTTTCCTTATTTTGGGTGAAAACACTACATCAAAATTCGTCCTCATAAATTGATTTTAATATAAAGTATATATTTAAGGTAGCTTTGATAAAAGTGACCCTGGGAGGCTTCGATAAAAGCGAAATAGTATAAAACAAAATCCTACATGGCATTTTTTATCCTTTTTCTTCCAAATTTCCTCTAATTAGAAAAGGAAGCAAAAGCAAGAAGATCCAGAAGAGACAAGTTGTAGAAAAGAATAGAAGAATGAAGCCCCACTACATTTTAGATTTACGTTGAATTTAGCACAATTTTTATGCCTAGTCTAGTTAGCGTCAAGTTTTTCTCCCTTTTTAGAATTGTGTTTTCTCCCTTTTTAGCAAAATGTTTGCTCCCTTTTTAGCAAAATGTTTGCTCCCTTTTTAGCACCGACTTTAACGCCTAAAATAACACCTCCGTAAATTAAAATTTATGTAAATAAAAATGGAAAATGGTAAAAATAAAAACTGAAACAAGAAATGGTAAGGGAATGTTGGGATTTGAACTCAGATTGCTTACCAAAAGGCATTAAATCTACTTGATCTACACCACAAAAATGTGTTATTAAAAGTGTAAACCTTAACTAAAACTAGCCTAACCTATGCATGCAAACAAGTGAGCAATGCACATCTTAGATAAAAATTAGCATGTAATACTAAGGGAAAAGTAAGTAGTCATAGATAGATGGGTACCGGTATTTTATCCTAGATCCCCTTATAGTAATTCAAGGTCCTTCTTTGGGCCACATCCATGAATCATATATACACATTAAACAAATCCCCCGATATCATTTTCTTCTTCTTCTTTCTCCATTAAATCTGTAACAACAACACAATAGTAAAAATCACTAAGTCAATAAAGGGAAAACAAAGTAAAAGTGAAAGGAAGGAAAATAAGGGAATGGAGAATCCATAACATTCCTCGTGGAGGTTTCTCCATGAAACCCCAGCCTCCATGCATGAAACCCCAAATCTACAACAAGAACAAAACATTAACAAATCTATAAAACAAAGAAAATTAGAAGAAGGAGGAGGATAAGGTAAGGGAGAAGCCATTACCTTTTTCACAAAGGTTCCTTCATGAAATATTAACCTCCATGCATGAAACCCTATACTTGCAACAACAAAGAAGATAGAAGCAGAGAAGGAGAGGAAATAAGAAAAGAATGAGAGAGTGAGGGGTTTTGTGAGGGAAAATAAGAAATTTTAATTAAAATGTTAAAAATACCCTCACACTCATTAGGATTGAGACAAGTGGCTAGCCCACAATTTCTCCTAAGTTACATTTTAAATTTTTTCCCTTTTAAACTATTTTTTGAAAAGTCTCCCTCATTTTCATTTTCTTATGCATGAAATATGTTACTAAATATGCTGCTAAAAAGGGAGGAAAACCTAGCAATAGAAATGGATCAAAAGATGGCACTAAAAAGGAAGCAAAATGATGATCTGAAAAAATCCTGTTCCGATTAGCGCTGACTTTAACGATGATCTGAAAAAACAGGAACTAAAACCACCAGAAATTATGTCAACTCGTGAAATAGCATTGACTTTGCTTAGATAGCGGAGAAAAATACATTGAAACAATGACTTGAAGTAAAAAAGAGTTAAATTAGAAGCAAATGATAGGCTTTTTTGTAGTGACACACTCAATGAAGAAAAAAATGTTGAAGAAAAGCACAATTTCAAGGGGAGCAACCCTTTTCCATTCATGTTAAAGGGGGAGAATTGTACGAAAAAGAGGATTTGTAGATAGTGGGAGTATCTACAGGTTTGTTTCATAATTGTCTAAATATTTCCATTAATGAAGGAGAATGTTGGAAATATTGCTGCCATTGATTTTAAAGGCAGTGGGAGACTACATATGTCCGAGAGAAATTTTGCAAGATGGAGATAGTTGGAAATATTGTGTTTAGAATTTTGATGGTCCCTTTGTATACCCTATCTTTGAATGCATTTTTACGCTATATACATATCTCAAATTTGATTTTAAATTACATGGTTGGAAATCTTATTCTGAGACCTTTCCAACGGTATATGGAACCCCCTCTAACTACATAGGAATTAGGAGATATGAAAGGATTTGTAAAGTTAGCCCAGCCATAATTTTAAGAAGAGTATAAATAGAAGGAGGCACCCCTCATTTGTTCATTCATTCATCCACTCATGGATCTCTAAAAAAGGTTCACTGTAAGAGGAATTCCTTCTAGGGTTTGAATATGGATTTGAAGATTTTTTTTGGCTTTTGAAGATATTCTAGATGATATTATATTAAAGGTTTTTCTTATGGTTTCTAAGATTTTGTTAGGAAGAGAAGGCACACCTTTTGAAGAGGAAGGGATATTTTCTTGCAAGTTCTTATTTAGATGAGGCTAAGATATAATGTGACTATGCTAGCTTTTGGAGTTGACTTGAATGTGATCATATGACATAATTAGGGTTGATTATGTTATAGATCAAAGGAAAAAATTTGAATTAGATTATGATGCATTTGTAGAAAGAGGTGTTGTCTATTAGAAGACTGTGGATTGAAATAGGGCATAACACATAAGTAAGTACAAGTAGAAGCATAAACAACAATAATAACAACAACAAAATATTGGTGTCGCTAGTAGGTTGATGCCTACGTATTACTTAGTTGGTCTTCAATTGAGGAGATCGGTGTCTCTAGTAGGTTGGTGCCTACATATTGTTGATTTGGTGCTCAATTTATGGGATTGGTGTCTCTAATAGATTGGTGCCTACAAACTTTCTAAGCATAGGTTGGTGCCTACATGAATTTATAAATATAACTTTTGTGGTTTTCTCCTCACAGAGTTTCCATGTTAAATTCTATGTATTGTGATTTGAGTTTGTGTATTTATTGTTTCAAAGCAAATGAATGATTGATGGTTGATTAAAATAAGAAGAAGTATTTTATATTGATTCAACACCCTGCCCTTCTCAATATAATCATAATTCCAACACTTTGAATGTCTCCTAAATCAATGGTATTGACCAATTACAAATAGGTTCATTTGTGTTTTTATGTATAAATTATGTTCAATAAATTTAAATGGACATATTTATAAAAATACATGAGAAACAACTTTCAATATGCCACTAAAAGCTATACAATTGAGTCAATCATAACGAAATAACCTCTGTAAAAAGAATAAAATTAAATTCATACTCAGCCTTAATTATATATCTTGTGTGATTTAGTGAAGTAGCATTGATTATAATTTGTATATATGTTAAAGCAATGTTTATCTAAACCCTTGTAGTAACTCTTTCATTTTGTGATGCAACTTCCAAAGTTCCATTTTTATGATGCTATGAAGCCAATCATAATCTAAAATTTGTACTTTGAATAGTTCATTATCACTATCAACTTTTATTCAATTTATTGACCCTTCTTTACTTTACTAATAGAACCAATATAGATAAAACTCATGTAAGTGGTATACTTCACATTTCTTGGGGTGCATGGTTTATAAACGTGCATGGTTGTGGGAACCATTTACCTTTAAATATTCTACTCTAATGATGATGTACAAATATATCCTGATTTAGATAGTCCTAGCGGATCCAATGATGAGAATTGAATTTGCATTAGTCTCTGTAAGACTCAAGTCTCTCAAAGTCTGGTGATTTCATTAGAGTTATCGTTGGATTGTTAGGTCTAAGGCACATTTAGCTACCATACATGAAATTGTAATTGTTTCATATACCATAGACGATATGTTGGCCATGGATGGCGTTTTTTAGTAACTGAAAGTAAAACTTACAATCAATAGCTAGTAATGCCAAAAATGTAATATTATTCAATTCCATATGTGATCATGTACCTATTTGATGTTTTTGCAGGAATTATGTACTAGTGATTTATTAGATGAAGCAGTTTATGGGAAATATCAAATTTCATTCTATATCATTTATTTCCTTTTCATCTCATTGAAGAATGAAATCAATTGATTATCTGCCCCCTTTCATATATTCTCTTAATGTCCCAAGTCACATCCTTTCCCATAAGTAGGAATTGAATAAGGGTTTGAGAGAGGACATCCACAAAAATATATATATAGTCATATATATTTCCCCTCTCCAGGGATTCAGTCGTAAAATGGATTTCTATTTTGAGCAGTTCATGTAGTTAAGGGATGACCTTTTTATTTGACTATGGCATATTGGAAACAGTGGATGCATATCCTTAAGATCCCTTTAGGTTACCTCAGTGTTTCCTTCCATCACTTTGGATTGAAAATAGATCATCATATTTTGATATCAGAGAGGATTCGTCAGGTTTGTCACATACAAGACATAGAGTTGAGACTACCTTAGGCATCTAGGGTTGGCATTTGAAGAAAACATTTGGAAACCTCTTGAAATTTATATCACCATTGATCATGAATGTGTTTAAGTGGCCAAACTCCTGAAGGTTAAAAAATACAAGATTCAAGGTCTCTCTACCTAGGATCAGAATGAGTGATAACTATGACTTGTCAGAATATCCAATGCAATCACCAAGGGGGAGTTCTACGCTGTAAATTGACAAGAAAATTTAGAATCAATCATTTGCAAGCATCCTCAAGTTCATTTTGACCAACTGTTTCATTTGTTATTCTCTATGATAAATGCTCCTTGCTTTTCCTTTGTAGTGGAAATATCTTTACATTGTTGAGAATAGATTGAGAAATTTTCATAAA
The DNA here is from genome assembly GCA_001517045.1 of Pseudotsuga menziesii. Classification (NCBI taxonomy): domain Eukaryota; kingdom Viridiplantae; phylum Streptophyta; class Pinopsida; order Pinales; family Pinaceae; genus Pseudotsuga; species Pseudotsuga menziesii. The sequence continues at coordinate 431,141 of LPNX010750906.1, forward strand.
TATACTTTGTTTCATATTGCATTGACCAATTTGCATGTAGAAAAATCAATTTCAATTTGAATCCAATAACGTTTTTGTATTTTGAATTATGAAGCTTGTAAAAAATCACTAACCTTTTTTTGCATATAGTTAAATATTGGTTCAATAAAAGACTTAATGCTACTACGATTAGTATATTGTACATCTCGTTTCCTAATGCAGCTTCAGATGCTCTACCAAACACAAAATTTTGTCTACAAAATTGTTTTGAAGGAAGTTGTTTGACTCTTGTTGCACCTGCCATAATAATAAGAATGTGTAAACGTCTCTCCTACTTTACTACAAATTGCATAAGAACATGTTAATTTTCATATTAGAGCTAGTAGACTTTGGACTTGATTTCAAACCCAAAATTCTTCTCAAATACCCATAGTCTTACATACTTGGGATGACACAAATCAAAAGTTTCCAAATGAGATGTATACCTAGTGTACACACTCCAAGTCATGGCTTGGGACCTTTCATAATGTCAATTGGAACTTATGTTGCACCCCTAAAGACTGGGGGTATGGAAATCATTAGAACCCATAGCTATGTTCAGGCCTTGTGTGCTAAATGGGTTATTAGGATGTTTGAAGGTAACAAGACACTTTTTGGAGGGTGGAAAAAACACCGCTTTTATCAGACAAAAATATACATGGGGAGAACAATATGTACAAAAGAAAGGGAGAATGTGCAATTAAACATTTATAAGTGCTACTAAGACTAGAATCAAATCAGAATAAGCAAAATAAATATTATTCAAGATCACTTCTGAAGGGGAGAAGGGACATGAAATCTATGTCAAGCACATTATTTTGAATAATATAATGAAATTAAGCTTTGGAATGATGTTATAAAAGAATAATATATTGGTATAATGAACTATCCATTGGTATCCTAAAATGACTATGTTATTTATGATCTGTAAATAGTGTAAATATTGAATCAAAGTATCAAGGATTAGTGGTTGCAAACACATTCTTGCTAATAGCATATTCAAATAGGAATAAGATTGAATCAACTTCTCATAATGTATGTCAAGTAGTCCTTTCAAAATTTTCAAGAAATGTCCCCTACCATAGACACAAATAAATTTGATTGTTAGTTTGATACATAGTATGGCACAAGACTCCCAAAAGATCTTATTTGAAGGATCTATTGGTAACTCGAAATGAAGTGATAAACACATGAATATAACAACCTCTTTTAGGAAAAAAGGTATACATATCTGAAAAGTGTATATAAAATAAAAGATGGAAAAATGCCCTTTAAAGTCCCTAAAGAGGAAATAATACCACCCCTTGATTTCACAATAAAACAAGCACCTGAAAGTATAAATTTCATCTTCACTCTCCACCTTCTATAAAGAGGAAAGCTTGTAGAATATTTCCTCGTGATGAATGTAATGATTAATCTCTACTCTCAATTGGTTCAACGTTTCAAAAAACTGGAAAAGGTACACACAACCAACTTCAATACTAACACCTGTGGAAATCTACACAGTTCAAAGCAAGGATTTCAAAATATTGAAAGTTGGTGTCCTACCAATTATCCATGTTTTGGGATGCCTTGAAGATAGGTGGGACATAGGTGCAATATCTTAGCACGGTCGTAAAATAAATACCACATTAATCGAAACAAATAAAAATATATAACATAATGGAGGTGGTAACCACCTGACCCATGACATCCATAAAATCTTAAACCCAAAATAGAAAAGGGTCGGCGTTTGCAATGTTAAAATAAATTATTCACGATGAATAGAATTACATACAAAACAATATCCTTATGATCGAGAGAAAATCATTCATTTCAAATTATGGCCTATGAAAGTATATGATAGAATTTTTTTTAGGGTACCTACAAAAATGTTATAGAAATCCCAACAAGAAATGTTGTAGTTGCCTACAAAAAAGATCCTAGATCAATCACATGGGCTTGATTGTGATGAACCTCCATATAATCTACTTCAAGAGAAAAAGTTGATTGGGTTAATGATCTCAACAGAGTTAAATATCCTAACGCTGTGGGAGAAGTATGTAATGCCAATCCAACCTCCTAGTATACCGCAGGTAACAGTGCCTCATCTTCTTTCTCCATAACTGCTGCAAAGTTCACTAATACAGGGGTTCTTACTAGGTCATACAACCATTTAGCTCTCACGTTCATCGTTCAGGTGTATAAAATATTAGGACTAACTTGGTCTCCTCTAATAGTAATCATAGATATAAAATCACATCTAGATCAAGTGGTTTCTCATTACCACTTACATCTTAATCAGAGTGACTAGAAGTCATGGATTCATTCAAAGAAAAAAACAACCAAAATTTAAACAAAGTTCCAGATATGACCACTATAATTCCATGTTACTCTTCAGGACACTGGCCAGTACCTCCCAAACCATCTTTTGCTTTGCAAAGTAGAATTTTACCACCAAGTCGTCGTCATATCTTGAAACACATTTCTACCAAACACAGACATGATGAACAAGTGATGAACACATAGGGGTATCAAACATAGCCTTTCATTAAGGACCAAATTGAAAATCTAATTGGAACCATGAATTAACAATTATGGGCAGGTTGAAACCATTACAATGAAATTATGCCCAAATCCATGGAATGATAGCATGGGAAAGTTGGATCATTGGCATTTCACATTTTATTAGCGATAAGATGAGAATCCTTCCCAAGTGCAATCATGGTTTCCACATATGTTGGCACTCTCCTACCATTTCTTTACATTATATACTCAGCTACTACATTGTAGCTGAGCAAAAAAAATCCTATATCACAAATACCCAAAAGGGGAATAGAAAAATGGCATCCTGTATGCATATCAAATGAACATAAAATACCATGAGATTTCCTCAATCTTTCCTTATTATTGTTATGATGGATTCCAAATACTGTTGTTTTCAATAATAATAAGACGATATAACAACAAGTCGAATTAGAATCGAAACTATTTGGAGTTCAATTAACAAATATGCTCCACCATTGTTAGCATTGGAATACTCTCTTTGACTAATTATGTGTCACTAGTGTTCAAGTACAACCAATTAACAACTAGAATTCTAGATCCATATGGAGTTTCTTTGTAGGTGGAATCCTTAGATATTATGGCAGCTTCTTGGCCTAGCTATTCACCTTCAGGTAAGAGTATCATAACATCAATTTTTTTAAGGGACTATGAACAATTGCATACAAGGAGATATGGCGAGTGAATCTACTCAAATCCCCATACAATTTTTTCTATTTTTGTTTGCCACTAGTATCTAAGAGAAATGGTAGAGATTTAGTATAAGATCCCATTCTATGGTCATTTTTTTCTATATTCTAGCAATTGAAAGTTGAATTGAGCCTTATAATGGTGGTTCTTGTAGAAGCATCGTCGAACCTCAAGACATAAGGACACCATGCTTTGCAATAGAAGGGTGAAATGACGTGCATTGGGACTTGAGAGCAGTTGGATGCAGAGATCCTATGAGATCGTACACCTATAGACATGTGTTGTCAAAATTTCAAAAGCTCACACCTGTAGACCTGTGTTGTTAGAATTACACTATCAAAAAAAACATTTGGATGCTACATTTATGTTTTTAAAGTTATGCAATATTTTTACTTTATTTATGTTTTTGCAAACTCTTGCCGGTGATAAAAGTATTATTTTTAAACACTTTTATCCAATAACAGCTACACGCATATTAACTTATTCTATTAATTATATGCAATTAAATAAATTAATTAATCTAACATTACAAATTCCAAATATTTTTGTAAACTGAGACAAACTAATACAAAATGGTGGAACATATAGTCACCTGCCTACCACAGGGACTAACAAAGAAATTTTGACAGGTTGTGTATTCAACTTTAGAATAATAATATCAATAAATCTAATATTACATGATTTTGTAATGCGGAAGGTTTCTTATAATGAAATCGAAAAGTTTCTTAGTGTAATGGAAGGGGTGACCTATTAGTAAAAGACAATGTATGGGTTTTTCTATTAAGGCATGTTAGAATTGTATAAAAACTTGAAGGAAGATCCATTGTAGTTGGTTGAGATGAGATACCTCTTGTGTGTTTCTCTATTATTTGTACTTGCTATAGAAATTTTTTTGTATATATATATAGTTTCAATTTATTGTCGATAATTCCTATTCCTCCCCCCCCCCCATTTCAAGGATGGTACTCAAGGTAAAACTTAGATTATTCAACACATGAGGCTAATCAACAACATGGCTTGAATCCATTACATATACTAATTATGAACTCAACATGTCACTTATGGGAATATAACTTGGTTGGGGAGGATAACGCTCCATTTCATAACCACTTAGACTAGACCTAATTTACCATGTCCATATTTCCTTCACTAGAAATTAATATTTTCCGTTTATGTTAATTGCTTTTCACACACACACACACACACACACACACACACACACATTCCATTCACATATCCTTATTTTATATTTTCAAATTTTCATATTAAAACCAAAATTTTTAAATTGAGACACCACTCAGACTAGACCCAATTGATCCTATCCATAATTCCTTCTCTAGATCTCGAAGGACATATAGTTTTAACATTTGAATGGGGATTTGGAAAAACCACAAATAATCAAGTAGATCAGCGTGTTATTTATCAAGAATTAAAAAGCATTGTTCCTTATGCTATTCAATCGCTTGCAATCATTGAAGACTCTCTCTTAATAATTTCTCAAGCTAGAAGGAAATAAAAACTAGAAGACAGGATAGTGGGTTGGCTACAACAATGTATCAATAGTCTTCTTCCTTATTTTCTTGAAATTCATTTCTTTCATGTGCGGAGGGATAACAATGAAAAGGTTGATCTCCTTGCAAATTAGGTGGCTCTTATGGATAAAGGAACTATTCATATCAACGAGGGTCAACAAATTCTATGTTGGATTCCCTAGCTTCTGATTTGAATATTCCTTTAACCTTGTACATGACATGGAAGGATTTATTACTGTTATCACATTCAAGGGGGTGCATCCCATCCTCATTTATTGTTTACTAACATTTTTTGTTGATATAATTCCAGGTGTTAATGAAATGCCTTACCTCACACATGGAAGATTATTCACATGATCTGGAATGGACAACTTCTTAGTTGATGTATTATATCCCTTCTCATGCAAGCTTTGTTCGGAATACTCAGTTCAAAGTAAAGATGGGGAAGCTCAATGGTTACAAAACTCGAATCATTCCCCTACACCCTAGGTGAGTGACTTGTTGATCCTGATTTATCTAGGCATGTGTACGATTGTCTCTAAGAGGTCATTGGCAGAGTAAATGTAGAGATGGAAGATATTCCCTACATTATGGAGTGGCCTATCGCATAGTTTTTTATTCAAGCTGAAGAAATTTCATGGGAGAGTGCTCGTAGGTCTGTTTCAGTCTCTAATTTGTCTTTAATTTGGAAGGTTTGGGATCTTTATCCCTGGTTGGTTTCATTTGGGATGTGATGGAGCTGGTGGTCGATATGGAATCCAAAATCCATGAGATTTTTTATGGGATAAGAGAAACTCAAGAAAATGTTAGGGATATTCACATTCATCTCTATCAAATAAACTCTCAAATGGAAGTCGTTATTGATGTTGTTTCTCAGGTAATTGCTCACATCATTGGGTCAAATTCATGGTTGGATGATGGTGAGCATACATCACATCAATTATCGTCGCAAATGTCTTGTTTAAATGATGCAAAGGACAATATTTGTGTGCAGAAATCTCATATTAACACTATTTAGGTCACCCTTGATAGACATTGTGATCTTCTTGAAGCAAAACAATCTCGCATTACTGACTACTTCAATATCTAAGGGAGCTGGGGGGATTTTTTGTTGTTCAACTTCTTGTTGTTTTTACTACTTCAAGTTCATAGGAACAAGAAAACAATGAAGACCCTGAAGAAAGTGTTAAACACCAAGTCATGAACAATGCTCATAGCTCTACCTAGTTTTAGTTGTCGATGGTATTTTTTGTCTATTATTATTACGACGGTTTGTTAAATCCATAGTACTATAATTGTTTGTTGTTATAGGAAAATATCAACAAAATTTTGGATGACTGTATATGGGGTTAATATTTTCTAGATAACCTTTTTAAGTTATTTTTTGGACTTATCTACTATAACTATTTTTTGTTGTTCATTTTTTTCAACTCTGTATAAATACCAATTAACTGTTTTAGTTGTAAAAAAATAATAATATAAATATTCCATTCACGTATATTTATTTTATATTTTCAAAATGTCATATTAAAACTGATCCAGCCAATAGTTGGCATGTTGTCGAACTTCGACAAAGTGTAGCACTTCGACTGCTTCGACGGGTTCAACATCGGCTTTGGAAATTCCGAACCTAGACATAACTGACCTCGAAAAACCTTAACAAGTTTCACGCTTGACATATAGCATCTTGACATTCCTTGTCGGCACCTGTCGAACATCGACAAAATGTCTCTGTCTTCTAGTCGACTGCGATGGTTGAACTTCTGAACCATTATAACTTCTTGTAACTGAACGTAATGGATAGTTACCCAAGCATCCCAACATCCTATATAAACATGTACATTATTGTAACAAGGGACCAACCTTCACAGAGGAGAAGTAATAATAGAAATAGGTTTGAATTCTTACATATTGTCTGTACGCATACTTTCTATCGACATAGTGTAGTTCCTGCTTTACTTGCTCTTTTTATATGCTTCCGCCATAACAGTGCTTGACTCATTCAATCGAATGTTATCCCCAGCATGTACCTGGGAATGACCTGGATTATTCGTGACAAAGCTTGATCTTGTTCAGAGCTTAAGTTACATCATCACTTCCATCAAAGTTATTTAACTTATACCTATTCAAACACGCTTGCAAACTCGGCAAAACAAGCAGACACTTCCTTTAACTTCAGAAAAGATGGTTGAAGAAGCAGACAATAGACATGCAACTGACGAGACATAGCAACTTATAGAAAAATCATTGGCTCGCCCATGGACTAAAATGTTCACCTAGTTCAGCGAGATTCTCATGCAATTCACTTCGAACTCTGGGGAAACCTCGATGCGACCTCACTCCAATAAAATCAGCTCCTTCAAAGTGCAAATGAATCTGGACATACTCAATATTGAAGGAAATATTGACGTGAAATCCCTCGATAATTGGGTACAACAACTAGAATCTTACTACTCTGTGAATCAACTCTCCGAAGCAGAAAATATCACCATTGCATCCTTGAAGATGTTGACCTCTGTACACTGCTAGTGGGAAAATTTATCAGAAAATATGGATAAAGAAGGTGACCCATAGACACATGGGTAAAATTTGTTGAATACATCTAAAAGGAGTTCTACTCACCCAAATATCTTTAACAGCAGTATAAGAAGTGGCAGCAGCTAAGGAAATGGAAAGACCAGTCCATGCAGAGTTACACCGACGAGTTATATCGACTCGTGGCTAGACTTGGCATCCAAGAAGAAGAGAAATTGCTTGTCCTAAATTACGTCAGCGGCTTATCCCCGTACATTAAGCAAGAGATGGATTTTTTTACTGTCAGTATGCTTGTGAATGCATTTCATTATGCTGGCAATATTGAATCTAAACAAAAAGGAAAAACATGTTTCATGAATAAGCCAACATGTCGAACACCTGACAAGAAGTCACCAGTTGCCTCCGACAAGTTTAAACACCCTTCTCAACTGACTTCACCATAGCCTGATCATCACACGAAGAACCTTCAGAAAGAAAATAAGGATCATAATAAACAAGCTTCTACCAGGAAATGGTGTGATTTTCACAATTCATCATGGCATGATACGTCAGAATGCAAAGCTTGGAAAATATTTTTGGAAAAATTATCGGCATTCGACTCGTCTGACAAAACCTTGGTAGAATCTGATCTAGATGCATCAACCCTCTTGGCTTCGAATTCAACCACTCCAAAAACCTCGACTATCGTTGATGAGGAGGGATAAGAACGCCTATTCCATACACAGATATGGGTTTAGAAAAATCCATTACATCTGATTTTGGATAATGGTAGTCAAAAGAACTTCATTTCTAAAGATCTTGTCAATAAATTAGGTCTTGTAACCACTCCACATCCTCAGCCTTACAATATCGGTTGGATGAAGGATGGACAAGAACTAAGAATTACATGCCAATGCACACTCACCTACTTCATTAATCATTTTGAAGATGAAGTACTATGTGACGTGGAACCACTTTCCATATTCGACGCCTTGTTTGGGAAACCTTACCTATGAGATCAGTCACGGCCTCAGAAGGTGATTGTCAAAATTCAGAATCAATGGTATGGCATACCAAAGCGACAACCCACATCAATGGTTTCTATGATATCTGCCAAAAAAAACAAGCAAGCTTATAAATCATGCTCAAAAGTTTGCATTAATTATGATAAAGCATCAACATTTCAGGAATACTGCAGCAACAAGTTGACTCATCGAGTAGTGCAGCTCCCAACAACAACAACAGATCGATCACATTCTTGAGGAATATCGGAATGTATTTCAAGAGTCGAATGGAGTACCTCTGCATTGTCAGGTAAAACACTCCATTGAACTTGTTCCCAGTTCTTCATTACCTAACGCATCTGTTTACAGAAGATCCATTCTCAAGAACGATAAAATCCGTAGGCAAATCCAGGATTTGATCAACAAGGGTCATATTTGCCCCAACTTCTCTCCTTGTGGGAATTCAGTAATCCTAGTTCCAAAGAAAGATTGGACTTGGTGTATGTGCATCGACTAACGGGATCTCAACAAAATTTCAGTTAAGAATAGATACCTTCTTCCAAGGATAGAGAACTTATCGACAGTTTGAAAGGCGTTAATTTCTTTACGAAGCTCGACCTCAAGTTGGGATATCATCAAATTCCAATCAAACACACCGATGTATGAAAAACGGCTTTCAAAACCAAGGAAGGATTGTTTGAATGGTTAGTCATGCCTTTCATCTTAACCAATGCACATACAACCTTCATGAGATATATGGACGACCTTCTATGACCTTTCATTGGCAAGTGTGTCATTGTTTATCTCAATGATATTTTGATTTTCAGTCGATCATGGGAAGAACATGTCAGATAGCTTCGACAAGTCTTCAACACTCTTCAGCAACATCAACTATACCTAAACATGGAAAAATGCTCATTTGCGATGACCAGGATCAAATATTTGGGGTATGTAATTGACTCTGCAGGAATTCATGTCGACCTAAATAAAGTACAGATCCTCAAAGATTGGCCCATTCCTCAATAATTCATGAGCTAAGAAGTTTTCTTGGTTTGTTGAATTACTATCGACGGTTCATACTTGGCTTCAATCATATCACATGGCCTATGAATCAGTTGACTAAAGGAAATGGGAAAACTGTCTTTAACTGGACACCAAACAACAACGAGCTTTTGGACAACTCAAAAACAAGCTTTGTACTGCACCAATACTTATGTTAACTAATTTGCATCAGCCCTTTGAGATTGAGATGGATGCATTGGAGTATGCTCTTGGTGCAGTGATCACTCAGTCAGGTCATCCAGTCGTGTTTCATTTAGAAACTTTCAATGACGTTGTTAGAAGGTATTCGACATATGAAAAATAACTATACGCCAGTGTGCAAGCTCTTAAGCAATGGAGACACTACATTCTTGGCAAGGAAACGATCTTCCTCACTGAACATAAACCTTTGCAGTTCGCTTCATCCCAGTCAAAACTACAGACAACTCAACAACTCAAGTGGATTAATTACCTGCAATAATTTACATTGGTAATTAAGTATCGAAAAGGAAAATCCAATGTCGTAGAAGATTATCTCAGCTGACCACCCATTACTCTATTGTCCACAGTGATGAGTATGCAGGGTTATGACACCACTACTTCACCACAATTGTATTCAGTAAATTGTGAGTTCTCCACAATTTATTGATAGCTTCAAACTAACATGTTGTCTACTACTAACTACTTCATGAATGACACCTTGCTATACAAGCTTGGACAACTTTGTGTACCGACCGCTGAGCACCAACAGAAGCTCATTTTGGATGTGCACTATAGCAAGACTACATGACGTTTTGGAGTCACAAAAACACTTGTTATCCTCCAAAATTATTTTTAATAGCCTTCACTTAAATCTGACGTCAACAAGTAAATTCGATCGTGCGTGGTTTGTGCCAATGCTAAACCGTTGAATCGATGGCAAGGACTGTACACACCCCTACCAGTTCCTAGTCGACCACGAGAATCTATTTCTATGGACTACTTGACAGGATATCCTACTACCAAACATCAGCATGACGCAATCTTAGTAGTAGTCGATAGATTTTCCAAGATGGTTATACCCATACTATGCAAAAAGACTATGACAACACAACAGACTGCTCATCTCTTCTTTGAACATGTTTGGAAACATTATGGCCTCCCAACGACCATTATTTCTGACATAGATGCTAGATTTGTCAGGACCTTTTGGAAAACTCTCTGGAAACAGCTCGACATGAGACTTTCTTTGTCGACAACCTTCCATCCGTAGACAGACGAACAAATGGAAGTTGTAAATCGCTTGGTAGTACAATTGCTTCGCATGTAAAACCATGAGCATCATCAAACATGGGATGACATCCTTCCATGCATACAGCACATCTACAATTATTCTCAACACAGTTCTACGCGAAAGAGTCCATTTGATATTTGTTATGGATTTCAACCCTCAATGCCTATCGACTTGATCAGTTCCTCGACATAGTCGAATGACACCGAATTCGAAGGACAAGAAGTGGAGAAAGCATTACACTTTAGAGATCAAATCTACAACATCCAAGAACAAGCACATGAAATGTTGCAACGAGCTAATGCAAAAGTTAAGGCCCTACACGACAAGCATCGTATTCCTCATTCATTCCAAATTGGGGATCAGGTTTGGTTACATCTAAAAAAGGAGCGCTTCACTGGTCAATACAGAAAGCTGAAACATTTGCAAAACAATCCATACAGTATCCTTAAACATATTGGAGAAAACGCTTTTCAACTCGAGAATTCCTGCATGCCTTGGCCTACATCCAGTATTCAATGTAAATCTACTTCAACCCTACCATGAACCATTGTTGGAATAGAATGACTTGCAGACAACAGAACTCGAAGACATCCATCCATATGTTCAAGAACCTCTTATTTGTGACACCATTGTGGGACGATGCATACGCCATACAAGGACGAACTCCATTCCCTTGTTTCAAGTGGCTAAAGCTGGACAACTCCCTGCACAAGGTAAATGGTACTCTGCTACTGAAATAACCAACAAGTTTCCTTACATGAACGAATACACAATGGAGACCATTGTTTCTTAAGGAAGGAGGAATGATCCATATAGCAATTGGGATGTTGTCAAACTTTGACAAAGTCTATCACTTCTACTACTTTGAGTACTCTGACTGCTTCGATAGGTTCAACATCGACTTAGACAAGTCTAAATCTTGACACAACCGACCTCGACAAACCTCGACAGGTTTCACGCTCGGCATACAACATCTAGACATGCCTTGTAGGCACCTGTCAAACATCGATAGAATGTCTCTGTCTTCCAAACGACTACGACGGTTGAACTTCCAAACCATTATAACTTCTTGTAACTAAACATAACGGGTAGTCACCCAAGCATCTCAACATCCTATATAAACATGTACATTATTGTAATAAGGGACTAACCTTCATAGAGGAGAAGTAATAATAGAAATTGGTTTGAATTATTGCATACTGTATGTACGCATACTTTCTGTCAACATAGCGTATTTCCTGCTTTACTTGTTCTTTTTCTATGCTTCTGCCATAACAGTGCTCGACTCATTCAGTCGACTGTTGTCCCCGGCATGCACCTAGGCACGACCTAGATCAAAAATCTTCAAAACTTGAATTTAGAAGTATTAGTTCAACTCTATAACCTCCAATATTAAATGGATATATATATTAACCAATCCCAAAAGCTAATCATTTATGAAAAAATCCAAACCATCCTTTACATAAGAGATTTTTAAAACTATAGGAATTTAGCAACCTCCCAAGAGTATATGAAACAACCCACACACCACATATACCAATAACTTATAGATTAGTCTGGGATGAGGCTTCACATCAAGGGGATGCCTACCCTTTCAATTCAACTATGACGGGTCAATATGGACATCTCTACCCCTGCCAGAATTGAACATGTGACCTTCACAAAGATAACACGCATTCTTCACCATTGGTCCCACTCAAGTACACATCCTTTACATAAAATATAAACAATAATGCACTTACTAACATGTGGAACCAATACTCTTGCCATGCCCATTGCCCTTCCATTTGTCGAGAGTTTGTTGAGAGGTAAGATTATGAACTTTATCTGTACTAGGGTAAATATTTACGTTATGAAGTTAATGATGAAGTAAGGGAGAGGAACGTCAACCATGCCGGTCACATGTATTCATGTTGAAAATTCAAAAATATTTTAATTACTATTTTACTTTAGTATTAGATTTTATGAGTTTTTTTAATATATTTTATTTAAAAAATAATAATTTTCATTTAAGATATGTTAATATAATTTTTTATTTTAATCGTATCTAATTTTACTACTTTCTTTCTTTTCAACTCGTATTTCTATTTCATCCTTAATCTCTCTTAATAAGAAAGTAAAACTCATAACTCATTGAAAAAATATATTTCCCTAGTTGTTTCTAAACCCATTATAATATATATCGATCTTAAAATGTATAAAATCATTTGAGTTTATATTTTAATAGTTTGTTAAGGCATATACTGAACAAGAGCCATGTGGTGGCAATGTCTCTGACATTTTCATATGCTTTTGCGAGAAGGGAAAATGTGATAGAAAGAGTAAGAAGGCACATTGCAAGAGCATTTTGGAGGAGCATTTTAGCTATAAAACAATGCTAAAGATGTGAGAATTATTGTCTTCCATAACATAATAGCATAAAACTATGAAAACAAGGGAAAGAAAACTATTCCATTGGACATTGGAAAATATGAATCAACTGTGGCAATACAATGCTATTTACAAAAAACATAACAATGCATAATTATAAAAGTTAAATATTGGGGAATACTCGTTGGATATGTACATGTAAATGGAACTTTCGCATCCAAACACTTTGATTTGGTTTTAAAGTTTTAAAGTAACATAAAGATAATTAAAAAAATTATCGTGTTACAATAATAATAAAGATGAAGATTAAAATTGTATATAGTTTAGCCAAAAATCATATAGAAATTATCTTATAATTACTCTAATAATAAAGACGAAAGATGAAGATGAAAATGACAAATATATATATTTTCACTATAACCATGTATAATTAATCTAAATTATCACATTACTATAAAAATAAAGACAATTGGGTATAAATTTACCATAACTAAGCATAATGATAAATTAAATATACATGTCATGTAGATATTATAATATTAGAGATTTATTGTATCGTTCAAAACATGGAAGGTTGATAAATTGCCACCACCAACCTTTACAATTAAAAAAATAAAATAATACGATGTGACCATGGAAATGTTTGTCATCACAATATCTAGGTTCTCCCTATGGTATTCCTATAGTTCTAATAGCATTGGGAACTAGGTCTGCAGTTTTCTTCTCCCATCTTAGTTTTAGCGTGGTTCACATGTGTTCTACCACCATGAGAACAAATAGAAATTAAAATTTTTACAACGGTAAAAAGACGATAAATTTGAAACAAAACTGATACACAATTTCAATATGTTCCTAAATAAAGCAAACTTTTAAGTTTTGCTTTGAATTTTGAAAGAAACTCAAATACCTTTACAAAGATGAGTTTATGGTGATAATGGAGATATATATATATATATATATATATATATATATATATATATATATATAAAATATTTCAAAGCAAATCAAATAATTTATGTTTCGTCTTTTCTCTTAAAGTTTTATAGACCAAATTTTCTCTTAAAAATTTATAGACCAAATTTAGTCTTAGTAGATGTTAAGCATTGTTACCACCACCACTACTAAAAACCATCAGCACCACCATATTTTTTATATTTTTATTTCCATGAATATATACGTATTACAAAATGTCAACTTTCAATATTTTATATTATCGTTCTTATTTGCGTATGCATTCCAAAATGACAAGATTTCATTTATTTAATTGGAAGATGAAGATGATAACACATTCCCTTTTACTTCAAATGTTGTTGTGAGAAGAAAATGATACATATTTTATGGTAAATACTTTATGTAACAATATGTATTTGAGATGCAAATTGCACGGAGAAATGTTTTATATTATCGTTCTTATTTGCGTATGCATTCCAAAATGACAAGATTTCATTTATTTAATTGGAAGATGAAGATGATAACACATTCCCTTTTACTTCAGATGTTGTTGTAAGAAGAAAATGATACATATTTTATGGTAAATACTTTATGTAACAATATGTATTTGAGATGCAAATTGCACGGAGAAATGTTTGGGTCTTATGGAGGCTGAAAACACTCATGCACAAGTTATGCGAGCAACAAAGGTCGTCAACTTGTCTATATTCAAAGGGAGATGTCAATTAAAAATTCAATTCGAAATAGAAGTTGTGTTGTGCATCTTTGTTATCAGGAACTCTTATCTCGAGTGTATATCTGTACGCTTCTCTCGAGTGTATATGTTATGCTTCAACTAATATTATATCAGCGTGAGCCACTTTTATCAATATCAAGAAAGCATGAATCTCTTCAGCAATATTTTTTTAATAAATTCATTGCAACTATTTTTTTAAATTGCAATACCGGAAAATACATAACCCCTTTTAACAAGGGATATACTTACGAAAAAAAAAGAAATCAAGAGAACATACTATAATTATTATTATTATTATTTTCATTAGTAGTATTATTGTAATTTTATTATATTATTTATAGATTTATATGTATTAATTATTACTTATGCATATTTATTATATTATTTATTTATATTTTTTATTTAAAAATAATTAAATTCATTTTTTATAATATTAAAAGTTTGCATTATTTATTATGTTCTTTTTTATTATATATATAATTTTAAAAAAATCATAACTAATAACAACGCTTATAAATTATATTATACATTTTAAAATTAATTATATATTGTGAAATTAATAATACTTATATATTTCAAAATTATTAATACTGAACTTTAAAAAAAATGAAGAATTAATTGAAAGTCAAACTAATTTAATTGCTTTATAACAATCTTTAGCATGCATATGAAACACTCATTTCATAGTAATTTTTCAGGCACAATATAAACCATATACATTTTGCTTAACTATATATATGCATTAACATAACTGCAACATAGATTTTTCTTCATTGTCATAATTGGCCCAACGTTATGTATTAGTTTCAATGGTGGTATAATTTGTGAAGAGAAATGTGGTATCGTTTGTGAAGAAAATCATTGTTGTATTGTTCAATTCAGCTTTTGATGATTTTGGTTTATTTTGATCTCTGTTCTTTAAGCCATTATAGATTGTTTGGAGAAGAAATTAAGAGGTCTTTGCAATGGATTCCTACAATTTGCAAAATATCTACCAGATAGAGTTCATCATATGTTCCTCAAACGGATTTTTAGTCACTTAAGGAATCTATTTTTCACTCACCCTCGGAGACGAGTGCAACAATACTTTCAAATAATTCTCTAGCAAACTGCAATTCTCAATTGGTTGGAGTTCGGAGTCTAGGACCGTAGTTTTAAAGGTTGGAGGTTCAATTCTCTCGAATCCAATTCTTCGAGTCCTTCAGGGTTAGGTTACCAAAACTAGAACCAATAGGACGAGACCCCTTCAGGTGGGTCACCTTGATGGCTAACTGCAGATGCAGTGAACCACGTGAAAAAAAAACTACCCATGTTCAATGACCAAACAAAACACAAATAGTTAAAGAAATAGACAATCAAACAATCAAGTTATTTATGTTGATGTTTGTAGTGTTAGACAAGTACTTCCACTAGAATTGTGTGTCTAATTGATTGAAATCGTCATTAATACCTCTCAGACCTAGGAGATTCACTATAATTAAGTGAACTATTAAAGCGAATGATTTTTTAGATTAGTTGACGAAATAATTAAGTAAAGGGCCTAAGGTTTAAGCACCAATGGCTTAAATTAATTAGGTGAATCTCAGCCATTGATCTTAAGAAAATGAGATATAATCTCAACCGTTGGAGATAGGGTTTCGGTTCATCTCAAGGATACAAAGGAAGCCTAGGTGAGAGTAGGAGACACAACAATCACATAGAGTGGGTGAGATCTCATTGATTCGTTGGAGAAGGACGTTCATCCAAGCGTGCAGGGTAGGATTCAAGGAAAGGAAAAATGAGTAATAGACAAGGTAGTAGCCAACAAGACTAAAGGACAAATATTAAGGTGTGATAGGTGATCTTGTTGCATTTGTATTATTCCTCAGTGGGACTGTATCCTAAGACATGAGCCCAGATTTGACCTTGATAAAATCATTTATTGCTATTTTTCCCCATTGGTGCTTTCCACAGTAAACAAGTGTGTCAAGTGTGATTTATTTCCTATTTTATCCTCCTGAATTATTAGTCAAAACATAAGTGTATTTTAGTGTATAATTTAAACAGTAAATTATTAAGAGTGAATATCGGATCTAGTATTAGAAAATTTAACATGGTATCAGAGCGTCTTCAAAATCTAAAAGAAGGAAATCATTTGGAAAAGGGTTTATATGAAAAAAAAAAGGGAAAGACAACCGTACGAGTTATACAACGTATGACCACACGGGTGTAGAGTTGTACTCAGGCTCATGGGTGTAGTAACTGCACATAGTGTAATTATCTGATAGGGAGGTGGAAGACGAGCTGGTGTTGAGGGACAACCACCCAAAAAATACGTGGTGGCGTGGGCCATGTGAAGGAGTGAATGTGTGAATTTGTTGTGAGGAGAAGCAGTTTTCGATAAAGAGAAGAGCAGGCAGGATGAGTTGGGCCATGCGTATATTGCAGGAGGAAGTGGAGAGGGCAGGGAGTAAGGTTGCATGGGTGAGAAGGGGGTAGAGTGAGTGGAGTTGCAACAGCTAAAGAGTGTGAGCTACATTTGTTCGAGAAGCAAAGTTAATAGGGTTGTGGGCTACAACAAGCAGCTGCTAACCAATAGGTGATGGAGCACAAGCAATTTGTAGTAGACGAAGCAACTTGTGTGGAGGAGTTTTTCGACAGTGTGAGTCATGGATATATGGGTTGTCAAAAAGAAATAGTGGGCAGAGGAGAGAAACGAAAAGCGCATGAGAGAAGCCAATTAGATTTGGAGTAGGGTGATGGATGTAAAGTTCCACCGATCAACAGAAGACCACCGTGGACAATTGTTGATAGGACTAGCCTCTAGTAAACAGGGCCTCTAGCATCACTGACAGCAACAGAGTAAAGATGTAGCCGAGTAGAGCTAGGGAATTTGTTGGGAAACCCAGAATTCCACTAGGAAGCCCATAAAATTTTGGGTAGGTCAGCAAAGCTGCTAGGAAACCCTGTGAAGTACCTAGGCATTAGCAGAAGGCGGTGAACAATTTCAAGCATGGGTCCATGCAATTGGCGGAAATTTGGGCAGCATGCATAAATCTGGGTAGCAGTTCAGTGGATTGAAGATGGCCAAAAAAAATTTGAAGTACGAATACAGGTTGGATGGTGAATCCAAATACAACCCTTGGAAGGCTAGGATCACATTGGTTCTCATGAATAATGAGTTGTTGGAGTTTGTTAACTCAACAGTGACCCCCATTGATGGATACAAAGGACTTGGACACTCATAACTTGAAGTATGTGAAAGGCAGGAGGATCATCTTAGATGAAATGAAGGATCATTT
This sequence comes from Pseudotsuga menziesii, assembly GCA_001517045.1. Taxonomy (NCBI): domain Eukaryota; kingdom Viridiplantae; phylum Streptophyta; class Pinopsida; order Pinales; family Pinaceae; genus Pseudotsuga; species Pseudotsuga menziesii. The sequence goes on from LPNX010750906.1 coordinate 449,095, forward strand.
GATCCCTCACATATATGAGAAGAATTTAATCGGGGCAATGTGGGAGGCTCTAACAAAGTTGTATCAGAATGGAATCTAGAACAGGAAAATTGTATTGAAGGAGGATATCAAGAGCACCAAGATGTCCATAGCATATACAATAACTTCTTATCTTACTAATATCACAAAAATTCGTGATAAGTTGGAAGCAATTGGGGAGAGAATGAGAGATCTAGAGTTGGTTAGGATTGCTTTGAATGAATTTACCAAGCCATGGGCACCCTTTATCAAAGGGATCGTTGCACGAGAAAATATTCCTAACTAGGAAAGGTTTTGGGATGAATTCATCAAGAGGAGATTTGAGAGGAATCTTTATATGAAGGCTAATAGGAGGGTGACGAGGAGGAGAACATTGCTCTTGTTAGTCATGCAAAAAAGAGTAAGGACAATTCAGGTGGAGAGTCAACTTCACAGGTGGGGAAGAAGAAGAAAGACATGAGAAAGTCAAGCATTTTGCATGCCATAAGTGTGGCCACTATGCTTCACAATGTCTAAAATGGAAGAAAGGGAAGAGTAAGTATCAACAGGTAGCAACATTTGTAGAAGATAAAGTGAATTTGCTCATAATTTCAAGAAGGAATTCTTGTTAGTCTCTTGTATTTTTGGCACAATTTCCAATAGTGCATGGTTCATGGACAGGGAGGCTTCTTGTCACATGACGGGGACACATGAGTTGTTCATTAGTTTGTCAAAGATAAACTCATATTTGTATGTAGATATTGGCACCCATACCAACTATGTTGTAAAGGGAGTTGGGATAGTCAGGTTCCAACTAGAGTTAGGAGGATCTTTGCAGGTGGTAGATGTGCTATATGTACTAGAGCTCAAGATAAATTTGCTCCCAAGTTCGGCAATGGAGGACTAAGGATATGCCATCTCTTTTGAGGGTGGTTAGGTTCTTATTCATCCAAAGGGATATAGCATAGACTCAACACGAGTTCTTGGTGTCAAAGAGGGCAGGGTATATAGGTTACACGAAAATCCTATAATTGGATCCAAGGGAATTTTGGATCATGGATCTATGTCAGTGAGATAGGATAAGGAGAAAAATACTTCGAAGCATGAGTAGAGTTTACATATCTCCAGTGTGGGGAGTCAACCTTCAGATGGGAAGAGGAACTTAGCCCCTTCCAATTCTACCAAGAGACCTACTTGGTGCATGATAACATTGACGGATGCTCATGAGCAAAAGAAGGCTCCTAGGAGCACATTGAGGGAGAGCAAGCCTTTGACAAAGTTTTCAAACTTCATGTCACTAATATGTAGCATCATCTATTCAGTGACTTACAGTGATTAGGGAGCAACTGAACAATAGGGTGGAGGGATGTTAGTTTGTAGGATGATGTGTGTGATAATGTCCCAGGGTCAGAGGGAGAATCATTTCTAGGTGGCTCTTCGAGAAGTACCTTCCTCACTAAGAGGTATTGTTGATGTTTATTGCATTGGACAAGTACTTCCACTAGGATTTTTGTGTCTAATTAGTGGAAGTTGTCATTAATACCTCTCGAACTTAGGATATTCACTTTAATTAAGTGAACTGTTAAAGTGAATGCATTTTTAGATTAATTGAGGGATCGATTAAGTAAAGGGGCTAAGTTTTAGTCTCTAATGACTTAATTTAATAAAGTGAATCTCAACCATTGATCTCAATAGAATGAGATCTAATATCAATCGTAGGAGATAGGATTTTGGTTCATATTTAGGATATAAAAGGTATCATAGGTGAGAGGAGGAGACACAACAATCACATAGTGAGTGAGTTCTCATTGATTGGTTGGAGAAGGACTTTCATCTAAGTGTACATAGGCAAAGTTCGAGGAAAGCAGCAAGGAGCGGCAAAGAAGGTAACAACCAACAAGATCGAAGGACAAATCTTGAGGTGTGATATGTTATCTTATTTTTTTTGCATTTTTCCTCAGTGGGTCATTATCCCAGGACAAGAGCCTAGCTTTCATCTTACTAAAATCATCAATTTCTAGTTTTTCCCTATTGGGGTTTTCCAAGGTAAATAA